>VZTJ01004584.1:79792-101714 GCA_013397795.1 Orthonyx spaldingii
TTGCTGGTGACTCTTGACCAACAAAACACTATCTGCATTTTCTTCTGCTTGAGAGCACGTTTTACTGGCTGCATTTGTAGCCAAAACACAGAACAGTGCTTATGATTAAGTATTCGGAGAGGACAGTTATATATGGTGCCAAACCCCCAAACCTGAGTTAAATAGTCTGCTGACATGAACCACTGCAGTGTCATTTTTTTAATGCCTGAATTGTTGGTCGAGAGAAAGCGACACCAGTTAAATTTTCCCGTGTTACAGTAACTGCGGGCGCTCAGTTTTGCACCGAGTGAGAGCCGAGGGAGCACGGGGTAGCACGTACTCGGATCTGACTCCGCCCGCTGTGAGGGGTTGCGGGCGGGGCACGCCGCATAAGCCACGGCAGCTCCCTCCGTCCCTCCTTCCCCCTGCCGCCCCTCCCCGGACACTCCCGGCCGGAGCCATCGCCCAGCGCTGCCCGCATCCGGGCTCCGCGGGGCAGTTCAGGTTCTGCTCCTGCTGGCGCTGCGCACCGGGCTGGGGCGGGGGCTCTGCTCCGGGCGTGAGCTCCGGAGCGAGCGCGGAGCCGGGGCCGGGGCCGGCGCCGGGATGGGCGGGAGGGAACGGGCCGGGAGTGCGGCCCTGGTTCTGGGCGGGAAACGGGACAGGTCCGGTCTGCGCGTTTGAAGCAGTGGCCTCGGGACTGCCGGAGCTGCGACGGCACTTGCAGCCCCACCAGCAAACTACGGCCGGCTGCCAAGTGTGTAATCCCTGCACTTGTCCTCACTTAGGCACGTGTACGTGCAGCACTGCTACCCCTTGTAAACTGTGCATTTGAAATTTTATTTATTGGTGATGAGAAAGTAATTACATTCTGTAAATTCGCGTTGGTGTAAAATTGCGTTATGACAGAAAATAAAATACGTTTTAACTTGATGGCCTTCCTAAATTTTTTTAACTGCTATGGGGACATTTTTAGCTATCATATATGTATGGCCTGTGAATGCAGCCGATCAGTTTTTACCAAGTTTCAGTTTAAAACAGCAAACTTATATTCAGGTTAGTGAACTAGTCCTTAAAGTCCTCTAAAATGTAACCATGTTGCATTACTATCTTCAGCCATGAAAGAGTCTTGTCTTTTTACCTGCCAGTACTGCCAGCCTTCTAAAAAACTGATATAAAGACAAACTCTCTTGAGCACTGATTGTCTAACAGGTTTTATTTCTGTTGATCTTCCCAAAATATTTACATTATGTTGACTATGAATCTGATATATTTCAGTATCAACAGGGAATCTTTCTGTTGGTTTGAAGGGAACTGGATTAGCAATCAAGAACAGATAAAAAGCCTGATTCTGAATAGTGGTGAATTTCTTAAAGAGAAAAGAAACCAAATCTCCTCACAAGAACTGATCTTCTCACATTATTTTCTGCCTTAAGAACTGGTAAGTGTAAAATCTGTACAGGTACAGTGAGTTGGGACAGAAGGCCAGGATGTATGTAGTTATGTTAATGTGCAGATGGGTTATTACTGTGTTCCTATATAACTTGAAGTGCAGGTTATATAGTGTATCTTTGGCTATTTATGGTTTAAGGGATGTTAGGAAGAAGGAAGAAAAGAAACTCAAAGGGCAAAGTAGTTGCAACATCAATATCCACCATTGTGTTAAACAACTGACGTGTGCTTTTTTTTCTCTTAATTTCTATACATTAAATAGCACCTCTATTTAGATCATACTCATGTCACTTGGAATACCTGTATAGTGAATCCAACCCCACAGAATCATTGAATATTTTGAGTTGGATGGAACCCACAATGATCAAGTCCAGCTCCCGACTCCACACAGAGCAGCCTAAAAGTTGAACAGCATGTCAGAGCACTGTCCAAAGACTTGTTGAGCACTGACAGGCTTGGGGCCATGACCACTTCCTTGGGGAGCTTGTGGCAGTGCTTGGCCACTGCCGCAGTGACAATTTCTTTTCTAATACCCAATCTGAACTTCCCCTGACACAGCTTTATGCCATTTCCTTGCATCCTGTCTCAGTTTCCTAGTGTTCTTTCTGCTTAGTAGTAGATTAATATTTTTAAAATATTTTTTTCCTTAATTTCATTGTTCATAGTAAACATAATTGTTCCCTATAATATGACTTTTTGTAGCTCTAACATCTTACCTTTTTTTTTTTTTTATCTACTTTAGGCTACCTGCCATTCTCTTTGTTAGCTGTTTGGGGCCTAATTTTGTTACCATTATAATATATGGCTGATTGTCCATGTAAGCTTTTTTCATTTCTTGTTCAGTTTTTGGAAATTGAATAGTATTTTATTGCTAACAGAATATACTCATCAATCTATTAAAGCTATTATCAGTTAGTTTGAGATTAACATGTACTGTTTTTATTTACATTAGAGTGCAAGATAAAAGTGAAACTTGAAAAGCAGCAGGGACAAATAAATATAATTGCCTTTAAAACAACTTCTAAAAGTAGAGGCAGTTTTTTTTCATGTTATCGTCTTCGAAGCAACCAATCCGACACTTTTTTTGCTAGTAGGTCCAGGAAGGATTTCTTCTCTTTTCTTAGGGCCAAGGAAAACTTTCAGAGATTGGATGACAGTTTTAGACCGCTGTCTATCCTAGTTAAGCCAGGCAGGAGGCTTTTGGCATAGATCTGTCAACGTTTTGTCCAGAGTTTAGTCTAATGCTGTTCTCAATTCAAGTTCTGTAAGTATTAAAGTGGATGAAATAGAGAGAGTGTATTTACTATGTACATTGCCCATTCATCCTAAACTCCTAATATTTTGTTCCCATTTTGTTCTAACCATATGAGTTTTGCCAGGAATGAGAGGAAAACGCTCTATAAAGTAATGGCTATAAGTGAATATACCAAGCATATTTGGTATGGTAGTCAGCACCATTTTTCTCTACAGATCTTCTCATTTTCAACAATACTTGATCATGTATTGTAGCCCATCTGGACTATTTTGAATCAGTGGAAATGCTAATCCAATAATTTTTTTTCATGTTCAGTGTTTCCATGGTTCATCATAGTAATGGATATGAAGACTAAGAAATTAACAGATCATTAATATTTTAAAAATTAATATTGTTTAGACATAGGGAGAATAGTAACTTATCTCTGCCATTACAGAATTTTGCAATACAAGTTTGTTAAAACAAAAGCTGCTCTCACAAGTGTAAAATGGTATAGTTAGTTCCCAGAGTGCCTTCAAGTGGACATTACCCAGGGAAAATGAAATGTTACTTTCCCCAAATCTTTTTGATATCCAATTCCTTAACATTCCTATTAAAAACAAACCCCACTCCATATAAAATTGCTAAGAAGTCCCTGCAATAAAACAATCAAAAGTAGCTGTTGAAAGTTCCTGACAGAAAAAACAAGATTCACAAGAAAAGAAAGTGGTTATATGCAGAGTGCCTTTTTTTTTTTTAGATTGACTCAGAAAAATAAGTCTCCTGCATTTGTGTAGAAATTACATTCTGCTCATACACTGAAGAGTTAAGGTGTCTAATCCATGTTCTGTTCAGTGAGGTTTTTTTTCATTAATCATAGTTGTACAAATAATGCAGATTTTTAAAGAAATTAATGCTTGTTGTTCTCTGAAGGAAGCACAGGAAAAAGTATTTTGATGTTCTACCACTGTTCAAAAAATGTTTCTCTTTAAATATAGTTTTAAGATGGTAACGTCTGGGACTGTTTATATTATCTTTAGTAGGATTTCTTCAACAAAAATACCAACCAAGGAGAACTCATTATGTTAAAACAGACCTTGTAATGTGTTTCCATGCATTGGGAAGATTTTTTTTCATAGTGGAGATGTGTTTCTGCAAGCATACACAATTCTGAACCAGATGCTAAATGCTAGACTTTTCAGAGCAGTATAGACAATTTCTCTCAGAAATTTTTATTGCAATCAACATATTATGTACTTTAAAAAAATTAAGGCCAAAAAAAGGAACAGATTCATTATATTGCCGGTGAAGGGACTCAAACACATGACTAGGTACCAGAATTTTCACCATCTGAATATCTGATTCTAAGGTCAGTTATCTTAGCCCCAAAACAACTGGCTGTTGGTTGTGCTCATCTTCCCTCTGCTCAGGACGGCTGTTGTTCATGAAGTGCTAATTTCCTATGTGCTTAATTTTTTGTTCAGATGTCAAGAATGATGCATAGCCATTAGAAATTAATCTATGTCGGTTATTCTAACATTTATTTGCAGCCCTCATGCAAGTGTATGCAAGAAAATTTCCAAAGACACTGCTGGAAAGTGGAACCCAATGGACAATATTTTTTCTTGATGATTAATTTCTTACCTACTGTTTTTGCTTTTGAAAAATGTGTCCAAAAGAACTTCTTCCTCTGGAAGGCCTACAGGAAAACAATTTCTGAATGGAGTGATAGTAGAGCTAGAAGACACACTGTATTCAAGATAAAAACCTACATTTTGCTCTTAAGAGTCTAACTTAGGGAAAAAAATAAGAAGATCCTAACCCCATATTTATTGACCAGATGAAAAAGAGAGAATTGGAAGATATTGGGTAAGGTTAAAAAAGCCTAAAAAATGTTTTTGAAAAAATCTGTGGATTGAAAATACCGTCATTAAAATGGCTACAAATGTTTTACCTCAGTTTCAAATTCATTAAAATATTTTCTATCATACATCTCATGTTCCAGGAAACAATTACCTGTATGGGTTGGAAAAAGAAAGACAGGAAAATTAAAGACACCTAAAAATATCTGGTTCTACATAATCATAAGCTCATGCTACAAAGTGTAGCAACTTTCAGGATTGTGTAAGTGAATGGAGTTCACTCTTGTGTCTATTTCTGAGGTTTACCACACCAAACTAGGAGTCAGTTCTTGCTCCATGTGAGGCTATTTCTTGGATGTCATGGAAGGGGTCTCTTGAGGCGGTGTGCCCAATCCCCATTGCCCCCGATTCAAGACATGATTGGCTAAAGCAAGTTCCTTAACACCTTATCTGGTCATCTCTGAACATCTCCAAGGATGGAAACTCTGTAGCCTATCTATGCAACCTAATCCAGTGTTTGACCTCACCCTGACAATGGGGTTTTTTTCCTTATTTTTGAATGGTATTTTCTGAGTTCCAGTTTATGCCCATTGCCTGTTGCCCATCCACTGGATACCACTGAGAAGAGTCTGGCTGCATCTTTATGTACAGTGGGTTTCTCGCCTACCAGGTTTGCAGATGACACCAAGCTGAGTGGTGCAGTTGATGCAGGAGGGAAGGGATGTCATCCAGAGTTACCCTGACAGGTTTGAGCAGTCGGCCTATGTGAACCTCATGAAGTTCAATGAGGCCAAGTCCTACAATTTGGTGTGGGCATTCCCCAGTATCAATAGAGACTGGAAAATAAGGGATTGAGAGCAGGTCTGTGGAGAAGGATTTGAGGATAGATACTGGTAGATAAAAAATTGGACGTGACCCAGCAATGTGCATTTGCAGGCCAGAAAGCCAACCATATCTTTGTCTGCATCTAAACCAGCATGGCCAGCAGGTTGAAGAGGTGATTCTGCCCCTCTGCTCTGGTCTCATGAGACCCCACCTGAGCACTGCACCCACTTTGGGAGTCCTCAATACAAGAAAAACATGGATCTGTTGGAGCAGGTCCAGAAGAGGGCATGAAAATTATCAGAGGGAGGATGGAACATCTCTCTTGTGGAAAAAAAGTAAAAAGGTGAAAGAAATTGTTAAGCCTGGAGAAGAAAAGGCTCCGGGGAAACCTTATTGTAGCTTTTCAATACATAAAGGGGGCTAATAAGAAAGATAGAGAAAGACAAGACTTTGAGCAACCAGATCTGGTAAACAAGACCTTTCCATTGGCAGGGTGGTGTTGGATCTTTGAAGGTTCCATTCAACCCAAATCATTCTATGATTCTATACAGGCAGGCAGTACCAGGGCAAGGGGCAATGACATTAGACTGAAAGAGGGCAGGTTTAGACTAGATGTTAGAAAGAAATTCTTTACTCAAAGGGTGGTAAAACACTAAAGTAAGTTGCTCACAGAAGTTGTGAATGCCCGGTTGCTGGAAGTGTTTGAGGGCAGATTGGGTGGGGCCCTGCAAAACCTGGTGTAGTGGGTGGTATCCCTGCCTATGGCAGGGGAGTTGGAACCATGTGATCTTTAAGGTCCCAGCCAACCCAAAACATTCTGTGATTCTATTATTGTGTAGACCATTTAGAGGTACATAAACACTTGATAAAATCTCCTTTGAGCCTTCTCTACTAAACTAAACCCCAGCTCTCTTGGTCTTTCCTCATTTCCGACTCAACTGATACAAGCCTTCATTTCAATAAGAAGGGATGTTTTTGCAGGTCAATGATACATTGCCAAAAATAATTTAGAGACTTGAGAAGTCATTTCAAAATTCTAAAATCTTCTTCCAGTTGCAAAGCAAAGTGTATAGTTCACTGTGTTGTGTTTGGTGTCTACAGAGAAAATAAACCTGGAATGTTGAGGACTAATTCTCAGTTCAGATCTGTATTCTCCATTGTGGTGAAGAATTAGTCAAAAATCAAAGTTCTTTTTCTCTGTTTTGAAATTTCTGTAAGTTTCATGCACCTAATTCCTCTAAAAATTGTGGAGCAAGGAAACAAAGAATGTTTAGTAATAAGAGAACAAAGACCACTTGGTTAAGAAGAACAAGGACTATTCAGTCAAGACAGGAGAGATGTAACAAAGTTTCTAAAATGTAACAGGTACCAGAACCAGAGTAGTTTGCAGAAAAAATTGTTATACAAGCACTTGTTTTAAGGAAAAAAAGCTCATGTGAATGTTAGAAGTGTGATCACTTATTGGTTAGCAGATGCACGAACAGTTTTACTATTGGCTATCCAGGTGCGTGTTATTCTAACCTGATAATGAAAATATTATAAAAGCTATATACACTTTTAATAAAGGTTTCTGGTTATACCGCGACTGGGAACCGTGTATCATTCATACACCGCAAAAAATCTCTTAAAAATCTGAATTTTATGACTGAAATCATACAGTAAATTAGAATTCACCAATTTCCATTGAATTCTGACTTCAATTCTAGTATGTACATACATATATATACTTTATATGTATATGTATGTGTAGATGTATGTAAATATAAATCAATAAAACCCTTATATTTTTTCATTGTTATTTTCTCTCTTGCATTCTTTGGCAATTTCAATTGCCTGCCAGAGATAATACTTTGCTTTGATAACCACTAATGAAATTCTTTATACTTTGGTAAATATGAAGCCAGAATTGATTAAATTGATTAAAGAATCTGAATACATGCTAAAGAGTGAAGTGAAAATAACCAGAAGGCAGTGGTATAACTGGAGCATTTTAACACATTTCAAAAAAAAAATTTCGACTAGATAAAAGCCCAAAGGAGTTGGTTATCCAAATCACCAACATACCGCAGTTTTTGCTCCCTTTTTGAAGTGATTTGACAGAAGCTGTAGGCTGATTAAGGTTATTTATAAGAAATTAAACAGGTCATAAGAGTTTTTGTGCCATATTGCTTCAAGATAGGATGGGAAGGAAAAATATTTCATATTGAAATTGTGAGATAGGTGGTTAGAAGCAAGTGTCACCCTAAACAATATTCTGTTGTTTAGTAGTTTAGTAGAGAAGGCTCAAAGGAGATTTTATCAAGTGTTATCAAGAATAGCCACTATTCTTCTTTTGAAAAATTGTGACATTTGAAAAGTAAAGTCACATATTTTATTTCTTAATTCTCAGGAATACGGTTTTACAGGTATCCTGTGGTGTGCAACAATCAAGAAATCCAAAGTTGGTACAAATAAGCATTTGTCATTTCTGTTTCTTCATGCAAGTTTCACCATTCTACTTTGCAGAACTGCTGCACCTACCAACCAGCAAACACAGATACAGTGATTTTTGAGTAGTGACAGTCTCATCTTCCATGTGAGAGAGGTGTTTTTCTAGTGTCTGCTCAAGTCATATGGTCACATCCAAGCCAACAGGACACCATGTTTAGCTCAGTGTTGACATCACTACCAGGAGTTAATACACTTTGCCTGTCAGCACTGTCTCAACTGAAGCTGTGCAGCATTAAATCTGTAATCTGATTTCTGAGTGGCATGCTGAGTTCAGTGTCTTTTGTTTTGCAAATTAAATAATTTCATACCTGTACATTTAACCTTATGGTGTTTCTGGTGTTTATCGGGATAATGAATAAAGATCAGGCAGGATTGGACCTTTGTGAGGAAATCTCTAAATACCCTTAAATGTTGTAGCAAGGAGTGGTGGTTACTCAGCAGATGCTGCTCTTTTCTTCAAGTTAGTTATCAGACAGTGTCATGTCAGGACACTTGGTTGTTGTTTTTTTTACCTCAAGCAAAACTAAGGCCCTGGTTAAAAACCTGAACAGAGAACGGAAAGTGTATCTTGAAAAATAATTTTTAAAAAAATTTAAAAATCAGATCCTTATGTGCAAGACTGACAACAGTAAAATTTCCACTTATAGCCAAAAAGAAACAAATTTATGAGTCATGCAGCTAGTAAATTAAGAACTTAATTTCCTTGGGAGTACTGTAACATGAGATACTTGAGATACTGCAGCATTTCAGTGTATAAATTTGGATTCTGAGTGTCACAGGTCAAGTGGAAACACGGGGATGATAGGCAACAGGGTAACAGTCAGCATAGCTGTGTGGTGCAGAGTATGGGCATGAAAGCAGTTAACAATCACTTGGTATTTTAGAAGCAAACTTTAACAACAGTTCTGAAATGGAGGTAGGCTAAATTTCTTTCATTTATACTTTCATACCTGCAATGCATCTGTATCCAAGATAACAGCCCCTATAATATTATTAGAGCAGTTTTTATATGCAATAACGTGTTGAGAATTTATTTCCAGAAAGGATATTTTACTCCAGATCCCTTACTGGCAGTGTAATGTATTTTCTGCATTTTAATATTTTTTCCAGTAGATGGCAGTAGCTGCTTACGGTAAATTACCACCATCGTAGTGCACTATACGAACATACAACAGTAAACCCCAAATATGTTCCTATGGAGGTACTTAACACACAACCGGTGTGTAATTGTGTCTGTTACCAGTGTCACCTCTTTGCCATATCTGAGCATGAAACATTTTCTGAATATTTTCCTTTTGAGTCTGTTGGTTTGCTTAGAAATATGTGATAGTATAAAACTAACAAAGCTGTTACAGGGTTACTAAGGCTTAAGGACAAATATATCTCAAAGCGTGCTTGGTTCTGAGGTCACTGGAGTATGCCTACATTTGAAAACTGTTGCGGGTTACTCTGAGTTGATGAATTTTACAATGTCTTACATTCAGATTAAAATGCTTTACTGTAAATTACCTGACATTAAATTATGCTTTTATGATTGGAATTTTACTCAAATAATATTACAGGCTTTCTTGTGCCAAAATCAGTATGGATGATTCTGCATTGTGAAATGTGTCGTGTTGCAAGATTGTCAAAATCTACCACTGTTTTTCTATTTTGTTTTGCTGCTTCTAGGCTTTCTGTCCATCCATGTTGCCTTTTGTGTCCTGGAGGCATGGTACACAAATTATTATTGTGTGGTTTAAACACTGATCTGAAGACTTTTATGTGGTTGTGCCTCATTCATAAGAAATTCACAAACCAAAGCTCTTGGTGCTTCATCTGCCATATGCGATGTTTGATGGAGTCATATTCTGAGAAGCTTGGAGAGAAGATTTTTTTTTCACCAGAATGACCTGCATTATTTTAACCGATCTGCAGTTGTATAAACAGTCACCATAATGCAGATGAAAGAATACGTGGGATTAAATCTGGTTTTGCCAAACACCTTATAAGTAGATTTTGGGTAAGAATTACAATGATCTGGTGTTTTTACAAAAAATTTGATGATATCTTGGTAACTGGGCTTTGGCAATCTCAGTAACACAAACACAAGAATGTCAGACACATTGGATCTCAGAAGCCCCTAAAGAGACATGGGGACCAAGAAGATCCTGGAAAACATCGAAGAATTGACCTGAACCAGCAGAGAACAAAATGAATGCATAGGGTCAAAGCCAGTAAATAGAAATTGATACAATTGTATTCAACTTCAGCTTAGGAGGGTAGGGAGGTTTAAAAATCTTAATGGCATTAACACATTTTTCCAGCCTTTTTTTTTTATTTCATAGATTAAGTGCCTTTCCTACTACCTTGCCTGCATCCTGGCTTGTGTTCAGCTGTCCTGCACACCACCTGTTAGCACTTTCCCATTTCCACAAGTACACACAAGCAGAAACAGTGTCCCACTCAGTTCTGGATCATGGTGCTTCATCTCTTCCTTTCTGCCTAGTTGACTCTGATTCTGAGAAGGGTGTTATTCAGGTGACAGTTTTAAAGACAGACATACAGAGAAGGACGAGTGATATCTTTGAGAGGATCAAAGAGTGCACATAACTCTCAGCTTTTCACTAACGCATTGTCAATATGTGTCTTTACAATATTCACAGGAACATCCAGCTTATCAGTAGTCATTCATTCCTCTGGATTGTCAGGGCAACCAGTTTTTACTGTGAAGCTTCATATCCCGCCTGGGAAGTAGCTATGCTTGTGAGGAAGGTAACTTCTTCTCCTTTTTGCCATATAGCTCTAATGCCATGAGAAAGAAAGGGTGGGGAGAGGGAAGGGGTAATGAATGATGATGCAAAGGCAAACAACTTCTTGACATATATACCAAAGTAGTCACTTGAATGTACATAGTGTTATGAAAGCCTAGGACAAGATTTTTATAAGTTTTAATTTTTTGGTATCGCTATCTGATGAATAAAAGACTTGACATTTTCTTCTTACTGTTTTGGATCATTGATTCTCCTTTAATTTCATCATCGTAACACATTCAAAGACTCTGAAATAACATGGAAACTTCAACCTTGTTACAAGATCTGTATTACAAACTATGCCTGAATGTGCAGAAAAATAGCATTAAATGTGGTAACACTTACTAAACCTGATTAAACTATGATAAACAGTACACTGAGCCAAGAAGACATGTGGCATTCCTAAGACATGTCATCTATGAAAAAAATGTATACTGATGAAAAGATGAAATTAATATCAGTGTGTGAGTACAATACATTCCTCATTTTTTGATTTTGTCTCATTTTACTGAGTTTTCCTTTCTGACTTACCAGGCTTGCTTTTCTCCTACTCCCTTTGCAAAGTTCTTTCTTACTTTCTCTCCTGAGCTTCTACAAAACACATCCAGCAGCACTCAAAGGGAATATGGATTTATTTTTTCCTTCTGGAATCTCGATCTTTCAGTCTTGTAGATGTGTCACTGTATTATGTCTTGGTCTTTCCTACATATCTCACTACTGTAGGCAGATTTTCCATACACAGACCAAACACTGGTATACCACAGAGGAAGATTTTTCTCTGTTTATGAACCTTGAGGTATAGAGTTAAAAAAAAAAACCAAACAAACCAAAAGCCAAGTATTTTGATGATCAATAGATTTCTTTGATTTTGAGAATGTCAGCTCTGTAAAACTATTTGTTTTTGACTGAACCTAAAGCCACTGCCTTCCTTTGCAGGTCGTCCTGATTCACAAGTTCCTCTCCACTTTGTATATATTGGCAACAATTGCCTGTGTTCATCATAATTTTCTCCTGACTGCCTTACGTCACTATGTAAAAGAAATAGGGTAATAGAACCAAGATGGCAATAAGACTAATTGAAGGGAAACTTTGCTAATGACAGAGGAGCTTCAAGGTTGAATGAATTTGTAACATAAGCACAGCTGGTCAGGCCCACTGGGCAGTAAGTGTGCACAACAAACTTCAGACAACAGAAAATGAGTTGAGTCCAATACAATGGTCACAGACATATCACATGGTATCCTGCTCCATCTGCTGTGATAAGTATGACAGCGGCAGGGTGGGTCACTGGTGATCAGCATCCTGTAATAGGTCATTTCCATGTGGACACTGCAATTGTAAAGGCAAAGTCTGGCTCTGGACCAGTTACCTTTGACTCCTGAACAGTGACCAGCTGCCCCAACCTCATAGGTATCTTCCACATCCCCAGAAAACATGGATCACTCCTACTATTTCAGGAACCGTGCTGAAGGTTTGCTTCTCTGAGTGGAGAGAGAGGAGGTAGAAAATTTGTGCTGGCCTCGCCTTGAACTCTCCTCACACCTGCTCAAAACAGGCCTGTAGAAAGAAAAAGTTCTCCTAGGCAAGATCTGGCAAGCTGCCCAAGATGTCAGAATGATTTGCTGTGACCCTGCTCCATGACAGCTCAATCAATTCTAGGTCCTGTGCAACTTGCCAGTCTGGATGAATACTGCAGCACCAATGACATATTTCTAGTGAACACTCTATTTTTCAAGTTGTTGTTGGACTAAAAATATGACAGGACATTGGCTTGTAGACTAGCCCCTTCACACAAATTCTACACAGTTGGCTGTCTGACCTTCCTGACTCTGGTAGCGTCAAGTTCCTGAAACACAAAGAGAACTTAAACTTTGGTAGACACCAAGAAGTTATCCACTAACACAACAGACTGAACTTTCCCACTCTAGGTAAGTGTTTATCTCATGTGCATACACACCTTGATTTCCTGGAAGGAATATTTAGAATACATGTAAACTTTATTGGAACACACTGCTTATTCTGGAGATGCTGGTGTTTCTCTAGGTGTATAAATCCGTTCTTTATGGGTAAATCACTTAGCAGCTGAGATAAGCAAGTAAGTCGCTACTCCCAAGCAGGAGTAGTTGGCTCCTAGTGATCAGCTAGCTCCTGTTGGTATTTACAGCCTCTAAAGTCTGTTTACAGAGCTATTCATACAAACACTCCCTATCCTGTTCACTCATACTTTTTATCCTGATCCCATCTGATCTTGTTTTACTGTGAGCTTTACGCTCAGTGTGGAGTATGTGAACAATACTGCTCCAGGGAAGATAGAGTTTCTTATTTTCCAAAGACTGGCTGTGTGATAAACACACTGGTTCTTCTTCTCTGCCCTCAAAAAAAAAAAAAAAATCATTTTACGGCAGCTCCGAGTAGTTTTATGCTATAAAAAATGGGTTTCTCCTAAATTTTACAGGTCTAGCAGATAAGGCAGACAGATGGCTTGGCTGAACAGGGATCTTCTCTTGGAAATAAGATGGAAAAGGAAGGTTACGTCCAGTGGAAGCAAAGTCAGGTGACATGGGAAGAATACAGAGATGTTACTTGCCACTGTAGGGAAAAAGTTTGTGCAGCGAAGGCTCAGTTAGAGGTGAAGCTGGCAAGAACTGTGGAGGGGCAAAAAAAGAGGTTTTTTCCCAATATGTTAATGGCAAAAGGCAGTTACAGTCCATTACAGCATGAGGATGGTCATCTCACAAACAGGGACAGAGACAAACAGAAGTGTTTAATGCATTCTTTGCCTCTGTCTTCAACACAGGCCAAGAGCTGGACTTGATGACCCTGATGATTCCCTCCCAACTCAGTATATTCTGTGATTCTAGGATTCTAAGTTATTTCTGTCGTTCTGCGTATTTGCCTAGCCCCAAGGTGTGGAAACCTAATGAACAGCTCTAGCAGCAAAAGTCTTTACAGTGTTTTTCAGGTTTTCTCTAAGATGAGGAGAGGGCATGAATATGCCAGAGTGCTATGGGGCATAACTAGCAAATAATTGTGATCTGTGAGTGATGGTGGGGTAGACAAGGGTCGTGTGATGAATCTAGATTCTCAACATAGTCTGCTGCTCCCTGCTATAGCATGTTTCAGTAGATGGAAGCAATCAGTGTTGAACACCATATATATGTTAATTGTGCTATTTACTGTCACATAGTTATTTAAAAACCCAGTCAGACACATTGGTACCAGCAGTGAAGAGTAATTAAGAGGGTATGGTTCCTCCTTTATTGTCATGAACTCTGGAGGTGCTTGAGGTTTGGCCAGGAAACTGATAATTCCTAAGGCAGCGCAGCTGTTTTGTTCCTATAGTACTTGCAAATGGATCTGGAGCCTCTCTAATCCCATTTTTTTCTTGACCACAGAAAATTCACTTGGGATACTTCAGAGATCAGCACTGTCTTTCAGGACTGTGCCATTCCGTTTGAATGTAGATTCAGCAGGTGCTAAACAGTGAAAACAGCTCAGCTGACTGCAGCAGACTTAGTGAAATGACAGGTGGGAAAAAGGAGCATTTGCCTCAGTTAAAAAATATATTTCACTAATCAGCTAATGTAACTGTGAGGGCATGGTCTTTTGTCAGCAAAGAAACAACAAGTTTCAGGCAAGTGCTGACTCCTGAAGAAATAGATTTGTCAGGTATGTAGACAAGTCACTAACTCCAGTCCTTTCAGTTAAGGAAAATTCCTGCTTTTGTTTTTTCACCAGTAGAGCAAAAGGTTGTTTTATTTAAATGGGAGAAAAAAAAGTTGAACTAGTGTTCAACTCAACTAGTTGTGTAATTCACTTAGTTTGTGAAATCAAAAAGCAGCCAAGGACTTCTGCTTGAGCAATAATCTAGGACTTTAATTGTAAGTCTCACATGTTCACAATGGAACAACACTGATTGGAACTACGTTAGAGTTTAAAGATAGTCTCCATCTCTGTGTGGATGTGAAATGTAAGATTTTTAGTTTTGTTTAACAAAAGATCTTTATTTAACACATTTAAAAAAAAAAAATTCAGAAGTCCTGAACAAACCTGTTATCGGAGTTTTTCATGAGAACTTGAGAATTTGACTTTTATTTTTCCATCCTTCAACAAGAGGCAAAGCCTTATGAGCATTTCTCTGTGTCAGGTGTCAGGTTTTGAATCAGAACTTCTTGATTTGGTGCTCTGAGCAGAAGAGATCCAGTAGTCCAGACATCTCTCCTAGTTGAAACTTGCGATCCTTATGGAAACATTTCCCTCACAATGGGATTTGATGAATCATGGTGCTGGAAATTTGTTGGTCATCTACAGCCAGAAGGCACGAGATTTGGGAAAGGGGGGACTGGTAAGTCATCTTTGCTATTAAATAAGGTTCTTCCCTACCATGCTGTTGTGCTATAAAATCATGTATTTCAGGAAGTTCTCGTTCCTATTTGTTAAAAGGCCTCCTAAAGTACACAAACTGGTTCCATTTAATATGTGTTTAGCTAGCTTGAAAAATAATGCATTTTTAAACTTTCACATGAACTGCATCTCATAACTGTGAAGCCTGCATAGACCAACTCCTGCTGATCTGAGGGTTTCATTGCAAGCTGTACGAATTGTTACAGGGTACTCTCTTGAGACCATAGTGTTTGTTGATTAAAATATCAAAATGAATATGTTCTTACATTCTAGTATCAGAAATACAATTTACTGATGTATAGTGAGACAATTGATAGCACATTCAGTGATTCAGACAGTAAAATCAAGATTGTCCCTGCTCAAAAGTTTAATACTTTCAAAAAGAAAATACATAAATATTAGTAACAGGAAACTGCTGTTGTGCAAACACTGTTATAACCTCTGCAACAATTAAGAGGTAGGAAGCACTTAGGATTTTACTCATATGTGCACATACAGACACAGGCACATCTCCTTGTATAAGAGTCTAAACGTCCTAAGAATTATTGCATTTTAACTTCATTTGTTTCAGATACAAGCTTTGAATACCCCACCTAACTTGCGGGAAATCCTTTCCCTGTGTTTACAGATGGGGTTTTTAATGTTTACATCATGCAAACCGAGAACAATGGTGGCTTTTTTTTAATTCTTTTTATCTCTTGGAATTGTTAGAGGTCCCACAGCTCTGCTGTCACTAGGTTGCTTAGATAGTTTAGCTTTTCCCAGCTGTGTGTACTGTAACAGAGCACCTCTGCTTCCATACTTGAGGGCAGACTTCAAAGGATTCTTCCAGTTCTTAAAGCTGGCTGAAGCATTGCATTTTTATAGAAAAACTAAAAAACAATTTCCTGTTCTAGACACAGTTTTTCAGCTGATATAACTTTACCAAAATATCTTGGCTCGCTTTCCTTAGGTGCACAGTAATGGCAGAGGGATGTGGTTTCACTTGCATTTGGTGACATGGTTTCCTGTCACATGTCCTGCATTAAGTTAAATGGCGGGGACATGCTTCTGCATTGGTAGCACATTGCTTAAGACCACAGACACAGCCTGGTTGCAGCCATCCCTCCTTAGGACCTGCAGTTTCATAAGCAATGACCAGGACAGGGGGTATGGCTGGTCTGCTCTCAGTTCAGTTTTTGATGTAGCCAGTGAATTTAGGCAATCTTCTTTATGTCATTGTATCTTGATTTGCAAATGATAATGATTTAAATCTCTTTCCACAGCATATTAAAAAATTCTGTATAAGATCGAAGTAAGAATATTGTTCAGTTTCTCTTTTTGTAAAAACCCAGGGTCTAAGTAGCCTCATCACAGCAATCACAGACATTTTTTATCCCAGGGGCTTTATGTTAAATGAAATATAGGCATAGGTAGAGACAGAAACATATCACTCAGACACCTAGATTCTTTATTGATCACTTCTTAAAATTTTAAAATTTTTAAATTTCAAAATTTTAAAAATTTTGATTTTTAATTGGATTGTAATGTGAATTTGTCTAAAAGATTATGTGATGTGTACAGATGTGTGCTGGTTTAGGGTAAATTTTGAGAGGAAAACTCTCAAAAATAAAATACATAACAAGGACAAGACAATGAATGGGAAAATGCATCTTTTCAGAAGAGCTTATCATTTATACAAGAACATTTACAAGTCATGGCATACATATAACCTTCCAGAAATAATTTATTCAAGTTTAAAACAAATGTTTATTGCTCGAGCTTAAAAAAATTATTTATTGCCAGTAACTGTATGTATAGTGCTAGAACCTCTATGATGAAACAGGACTTCAAATTCTTGTTCATTCATGTGTTGGTGAGCAGTATTGTGCAGTTCATCTAGGAAAATGGAAAGTGATCTTAAAAACTTTCTAAACTATAGTTCTTACTAGAAAGTAACTCATGTACTTTCTAGAAAAGTCCAAAGAAATAGCTGGGCAACAAATGTGTAAAGATGACCCATGTCTTTTGCTTGTACTTTAGTTATGAGAGAAAAACATCCTTCTGAGAGATGGTATTTAAAATATATTGAACATAATATACATTATTTCTACTGCATAAAACAGTAACTTAGTGAATGCTGCTACTGAGTTTCTTCAACCTGATGTGTCACCTGAGTTATGTCTTTGCTTGTGTGTTAGTGCCTGGCAAGCACTTTTCCTTTGTTGATGCATTTCCTTTCAGACATGATATTATGGGGGTTTGAGTATGTCTTAACTGATTTTGAATATGGTCTATTGTTTCTGATATGTTGTTTTTCCTTTTGTGTAGCATCTCCTAAGTGTGCTTGATAGACCCAAAATCTGGGTCTGGTATGGTTTTCCTGGTGTTTCTGTTATCTTTTCAAGTAGCAAAGAGATGTTGACCTGTATTAACTTGGTGATTTCACATGGAGATATTCTGTTATCAGGTGTTTAAAATCCTACAAGTCACTTTACACATCTGAATATGATGATATTGATGTACTGGAATTCCATAGACCTGAAAGTCCATGCTATAGGACTTCACAGGATAATGCCTTCTGAAAAGAAACAAAATAGGTGTTGGGGTTAGCTACCTGTTCTGTGCATACATCTTTGAATGTTCTTAGTGTGAATTCCTGCTAATATACAGCATGTTTAATATGCAGTAAAAACAATAACAGTATCTGTTTTCAACTTGTTGTGAGTTTTGTATCCTGTACATTATGCTTTTGCGCAATACAGATTATCAAGATTTCTTTCCGGCTGGACACAGTGAAATATCCTTTTCTAGATATTCTATCAAAAGTTCCAAGTTTTTTTTCAATGAGCAGTGGATCCCTTTTTTCAGATTTTACTCAACAGTTCTGTCAGCTTTAATGGTAGGGTGGCTGCTTTAAAATCACCTTTCTCCTTTTGCTTCTCTGTTTATTATTTCTTGATTATATTCTATATCTCATATTTCCACTGGACTGATGGCTCATGTATTTTACCAAAACCAAGTAATGTGCTGAGCTAGTGGACTGTTAGAACTCCTTTGAAATGCTGTGCCCATCCACTTATCTGCTTTATCTCAATTATGAGTAAGTTAATGCTGATTGAATAATTGGGTATTACCAGTAAATATGTGCAACATGACCTCTCTCATGTCTGATGAGTCCCTGACTCCTTTAGGACTCTTTTAAGTGCTTAGGTTATACTGCTTCAACAGCAAACTGAGATGGACTTGCAACATGGTGCTTTCCATGGCATGCATAATAGATGGCTTGTTACGTGAGCAATAGACTCACCCAGATAATGGTGCAGTACAAAGGAACCTTACTTGGACTGTAAAGCATGTCCTTCTGTCCAAAGCCTGAAACATTGGATACGTCTCCATCACAGAGGGCAGCTTTACACAGCAAAGCTAGAGCTAGTTCTGAGTAAGCTGGTATGTTTTACAGAGGGCAACTCAGTGCCATACAAAAACACAAGCCTTGACTGAGATCAGCTCAGACTCCACTCTCAGTAACAAACCCTGCTTCCCAGTAAGAATAATTGCACAACAACAGAGCTCTACACTGTGATAGCCACAATGCTGACCCCTTGGCTAACTATTTTCAGTTAGACTAAATATCTTGGAAAGTCTGTTCCTTGTGCTGCAGAGAGGTATTCTATACTTCAATGCTTACCTATTGTATTATCTTGGTCTTTTGAGCATATATATCAGAAGGATATGGGATAAAAGGGTAAAACACCTCTAACTAATTCAAATCTGCTTGTGATTTCAGACTTCAAATATTTCCTGTAATGCATCTCTAAAGGAACATGCTTCTTCATTTCAATGCTGGTAAATAAGTAATTATTCTTCTTCCCCAGAAATAGTATGGAGTCAGATATCACATTCCTGGAATGGTAGAGCCTACCTTGATTTTATTAAGGTTGCAACCTGCTATCTCCACTGTGCTCAGCACAGGTCTGTTCTCTGCTCTTTGCCCTGAAAATAGTACTGTAGTTGTGCTATACTCTGACATATATAGCACTTAAAAGATATAGAGGGTTGACCTTGACCTCAAGCCCTTAGAGAGAATTGAGCTTTAAGAAGCCACCTAAGGAAAGGTAAAAGAAGAATTTTAGCCCACTATCTTCTTTTTGAAAATGTTGTTATCAGTATTTCAAGAGACACACTTACTGAACATCCTTCTAACTGTTGTGTTTTATGTGCATTTACTCAATAAGTCAAGGGAGCCAATGGTTGCTTTGATGGTTTTGTGTAACTCTGCTTCTCTATACTGAATATTTATTTTGATAGTGTCTCCCATTAACAATATAACCTCTTTCCCTCTGCTTTTTCCCATCTATACTCTTTATAATCAGCACAAATTACTGCAAGTTTTTTCCCCAATTTTTAGGAAAAAATTACCAATACAGTACTGGATTGCACAAAGTGTATTGCAAAATAAACTGGCAAGGATTGACTTGCATGCTGTCGGCGCTTGTTCTAAAAGAAAACTAAACAAATTCTATCCACATACAGACAAGATTTTTTAATACAAAAACTATGTAGCCATGATGTGTGATAGTAAAATCAACAGCAACACAGTGCCTTGCTCTGTAATAACTTTGCCTACAATAATAAGTTCAGTAATAGTAAGTTTTCATGGAGAGTGTGTGTATGTGTGTGTGTAAATTGGTGTCACCTTGCAGCTGAGATCTCTTTCTCTGTGCTCTCAATTGTGTAGTTGCCTCTTCCCAGCTTTTGGCACTACTTTGATCACATGCTAAGTTGACTCAATTCACTAATGAAGCAAAAGTATATGTGTGTGTTTAACCTGAATAAATTCACAAGGCAAGCAGACAAGTGCCAGAGTTAACAGAAGGTGAAAACAGGGTTTGATTAGACAAGGAAGATAGAGGAAAGAGGAAGTGGGATCTCTGCTTTTGAGTGCTGAAAAAATATCAATTTGGCTCCCTGTAATAAAACCCCATATTTAGTTATACAAGTAGACTGCAAGTACACTGATTATTCTGCAGAGACAATAGAGAGCATGTTCCAATGCACGTTTCTTATGTAATTTGTGTGCTTGAGAATTTATAAAACAAATTTGCAGAATGGTGCAATCATTATTAAGAACAGGGCAGTTTGGATGCGGCTCTTCTTCTGGAGGAAAGTTACACATAACAATTCAGTTATTATGGTTAAAATCCTATATTTTCATCTACATCTAATATATATAGCAATGCAAGTATTGCACTCACCAACACCAATTGGTAATAAAAATAGGTATGAATTAAATGCCATTAGTCTGCATTTTGCTAAACTCTTGTTTCTAAAGAGTAAATACAGTTTGCCAGAGAAAAGGAAGAATGTCTGCTGAAGTCCCATTTCTAAAACTGGTCTCCAGAACTTTTGTTTTTCTTTTTTTTTTTTTCATAAATCATCTTCATGTGTGAAGTAGAGAAATATGTAGACCTTTCTTTGAGTATCCCTACCACTGACACCAGAATAATGGTCAGAAAATTCTGTCTAAATAGAGTGTGACTGTTCACTCAAATCTTGCTCAAAGTTTGGCTGTCACACAGCTCGTGCTAGGGTTGTGCTGGGAGCAGTGCCATTAGTTCAAAATGAGGGCAACACGTAGGCAGGGTATGCTTGGGCAGAAGTGGCTAAAGGTCATTGCAGCCACTTATCACCCACAGCTTGTGATCTCCTGTAGAATCCTTGCATTAACAGTTGTCTGGAAGTTTCCTTAGAATCCAGTAGAAATGGATGGAAATAGACCAGACTTCCCAACTGGAAGGTATAAATACATCAGCTTACCCCCCAAAAATTCAAGGTGGATCCAGCAACAACTGGACTCTCAAAATTTTCATGCTTCTTGGTAGGATACAGGGTGTGTCTGCCTCATGGGGAAGGATGAAGGATTAGCATTCTCACCATCTTTGTTCATAGGTGTATGAGTTACAAGTTATGACTTAGGAAATATCTGAGTTAGAAACCTCATGAATTAAGTAATGAATTAGTGAATTCCTATGTTAGACTATTCTATACAAATGGGATTGTGCCCTTGTTTGTCATGTTTATTAGTTTTCTCTCATGATGAGCTCGTAGGATAAAGTTTGTTTTACAGGGTACATTTTCCCATTCACGTGAGAGATCTAGACAGACAGTGACAGATGCGCGAAGAACTCTGGGACATTTGGCCTTACTTTAGAAAAATCACTAGCAAGTGAGGAAGACCAGGCAGATGTTATAGAGGGATGTAAATTTATGTTGAAATGTGCTGAACAGATCTGTTTGAGCCTGACCAAATTCCCCTGTGTACTGGTGTGATATTGTACCCTGTAGGGCAGATAGCCAGGTAAGACTATATGGAACACTGCTGTTTCCATCAGTGGAATTACAGGTCAAATTCCAATACTTCTAGAATGTTTTTAAGTCATCTTATCTTTAAAACACTAAGATGTACCTCGTCCTAGTCTGATTTCACTTTCTGTGTGAGCCCAGATTCTCAGTATCTTAGATCAGAAAAAGATCTCTTGCCAGCATGACTTACTTCCTTTATCACCACTTTAATGTGCCATCCCACTGCTTCTCAAGCATAATCCTTCATGGAGGCAACAAGCTACCCTGCAGTGTGACAATCGTCAGCAAAACAGCATGTTAATTGTTGCAGACAACCTAATACATATATTCAGCTTAAAATACAAACCAGTATTTATAATTTTATTCAGTCTTTTTCTCCCTCTGGCCTAACCTCTTCTACTCCGAACTATTTTTCACAGTATAGGTGTAGCTAGGTGCTTCCCCAAAGCACTACGTTCTGTCAATTCAGAACATGCAGTGGTGAAATTTTATCCGGAAGTATGTACTTCAGGTATTTAAATTATCCTCCCCCCCCCCCC
>VZTJ01004584.1:101735-164081 GCA_013397795.1 Orthonyx spaldingii
CCCAAAAAAAACCCAAAACAAACCAGTAGAGTGATTATAGCCTGACAATATGTTTTCTCTTATACACCTCTATAAAAGAGAATCTTTAAAGCAGAGCAATAATGGTTGGACTTTAACATCTGCTCATCTCAAGATGGCAAATGAATAAAGAAAATTCTGTCTTACTGGAATTTGAACAAGGATATGATGATTTACCTAATGGAAGAATCTTTGTTTCAAGGTTACCAATCCATTGTGTGGTATCAGATCAGGCAAAGTGTAATATACTGCTTCCTGTCATACACCAGGTCTGGTACAGGGAAAGAATTTAGGTGCTTGTAGAAAGACAAGTAAGTGGAAGAACATCCCACTCATACAGCTGTACCTTGGTATCTAGATTTATACCTGGAGTGAATTAGACACCAAAATAAAGATTATTATGTACTTTTTCCTGATTACTGATATGAGCATAATAAAAGTAGTGCTAGTGAGTTCAGATGAGGGCCATGAAGATGATCAGAGGCCTGGAGCATCTCTCCTAAAAAGACAGGCTGAGAGGAATGGGTTTGTTCAGCCTTGGGAAGAGAAATCTCCACAGAGAGCTTAGATCAGCCTTTCCTTACATAAAGGGGACTACAAGAAAGCTGGAGAGGGACTTTTTCCCCATATCAGGAAGAAATTATGTCCTGTGAGGGCAGTGAGGTACTGAAATACATTGCTGGAGAAACTGTGCATGCCCCATCTCTGGAAGTCTTCAAGGCCAGGCTGGATGAAGCTCTGAGCAACCTGGTCTAATGGAAGGTGTCCCTGCCCATGGCAGGGTGTTTGGAACAAGGTGATTAAGGTCCCTTCCGATCCAAATCATTCTATGATTCTGTATTGCACATGAATTACAATAGTAATGTATTATATACATTTTGCATTCAGAAAGGGGTAATATTCCTATGTTTTACTTCAGAAATTCAAAAGTTTTGGAACTGGATCAATTGAAGGTACATTTCTTAAGAATGGTCCTACTCCAGCAATGCCCAGGCTTGTAAGTTCTCCCACTCCAGCTGAGTTGGTAAGCTCTTGAAAATAAATAACAAAAGGTGTCCTTCCTTGACTGTTAATGGGGATCAACAGTCTACAGAAAAATGAAATAAAAACAACAAGATTTTAAATTACCTAATTATAAAGCCTGTCCTCACCTATTGGTTACAAATCACTTTCATAGCTATTATATATATATATGTAACTTTTCATAACTATTACTGTGCCATCCTTGTACTGGTTATCCAGTTGCCATGAAGTCTGTATGACAGGTAAGACACCAGTTTCAATCAGCCTAAAGTATATTTTGTTCTGGTACAAATATGAACATATATATCACTAAACAACGCCAGATTTATTCATACCAGTTAATTCTGTTCCTTTTACAGATTTAGAAGGAAATTAAATTGTAATATCAGACCATGTGTTTTTCCGTGTACTGTTAGGTGAAAACTTTAACACATCCTGGCATATTGTACTTGAGATGTCATGCCCCCTCTTCATTATTTAGCTCATCAGCTATTTTCAAGTTTCAAAGGATAAGAACAAGATAAGGAAGAGAATGAAGAGGATCAATAGAAAGAACAAGGAAGTTCTAAATCTTTATGTATAATTGTAAGAGTGAGTGAATACAGTGCATCTTGAAGGGAGCCACACCTAGATGGGACAAGATCAGTATTCCAAAATTGCAGAAACTGCTTGTGTTTTAAAAAGAATCATAGAATAATTTGGGTTAGAAGTTACCTTGAGAATCATCTAGTTCCAAGCTCCCTGTCATGGATAGGGATACCTTCCACTAAACTAGGTTGCCTTGAACAGTTCCATGGATAAGGCATTTGCAATTTCTCTGGCAACTTATTCCAGTGCTTTACCACCCCTTGCAGCAAAGAATTTCTTCCTAATATCCAATCTAAATCTACCTTCCTTCAGTTCAAAGCCATCACCCCATGTCCTATCATTATCCTCTTGTAAAAAAGTCCCTTTCCAGATTTCTTGTAGGCCCTATTTAGGCACTAGGAAGATGCCACAAGCTCTCCCCAAAGCCTTCTCTTTTACAGGCTGAACAGCTCAAATTCTCTCAGTCTTTCCTCATTGGACAGGTGTTCTGTCCCTGTGATTATCTTCATGGCCCTCCTCTGGACCCTCTCCAATATATCCATGTCTTTTCTCTTCTGAGGGTCCCAGAACTGAAGGCAGTACTCCAAGTGGGCTGTCACAAGAGACTAGAAGCAATGATACTTTTGAATCCCATTGTATTTGGGCCAATTTATGCTCAGGAACACATTCTATAAGTCTGTAAAGAATTATAGTTCAGGAGAACGAGAAACTCTAAAACTAGTGGCAGGTGTTGAGTTCTAACAAAACTTATTGTAATAAGAACAAGTCAGAAAAGCTAGTTCTTTATCTTAGTTTGACTCTGTCAATCAATAAAACATGATAGAAAGGGAGTCTAAAGTCAGCTTTTTCTTGAAGGAAATGGGAAATTTTTGTATATCTGTAAGACTTTTTGCCCTAAAACTTTATTGAATAGTTTTGCTTTCCCGTCTTCAAATTAGTTTAATCCTTTACCTTAAAGATGATAATACATGTGGACTACAGCAAATAAAAAAAAAACAAAACCAAAACAAAACATCACACCAACCAACTGAAAAAACCCAAAAATGCAAAAATGACAAAGTAATTCAGGTTTAATTGAAAAAAGAATTGAAGCATCTACACTGTCTGTTTGGTAAAACAGAAGCAAATTTTTCTTCATGGTAGGAGAATTTTTATGAGTTGATGAGTTTCAAAGTGAAAACCAAGCAAGGAACCAACCAAACAAAAACTAAGGAAAATTTCTAGATGCTAAGGTTTCTGGTTAAGTTTGGAAAAAACCTTTAGTTAAATCAATACTTTTAGGATTCCAACTATTTCATGAGTTCTAGTGGTGTCTACAGCCTTTTATAAGCTTTCTCTTTTATTTTTCAATAATTATTTCTTCCTAAAATTTTGAAAACTATTTTTGGCTATTTTTACATATAATAAAATAAAACCCAGCATATAAATTCTTACTTTTGAGGTCATTTATATGAAATAAATAAAAGGAGGAGAGCAAGTACACTTTTCTTCCCTCCAAGCCTTATTTGATCACCCTTTTCCAGCAGTAAATACTGCCTTCTATTCCTTTGCCTACAACTACGTAAAAGAATGAATTACAAATAAGCAGTAGATCTAAATTACATAGAAAAGACAAATAAGTGCCATAAGGAAAGTGTCAGGTCTTGTGCAGAATGTCTACATAAATTCAGTTGGAGATTTAGTTCCCTGGTGACTTATCTGGACTAGACACTTACAAAAGTAATTGTGAAAGAAAGACTGTCTCATACACACTTTCATTCCTTTCTGTGTGCAGGAAACCTTCCATGGCAACATTCACAACCCTCTCAGAGCATGGAAAGAGACAGAAAACATGGAAGAGAAGCAGCCTAAGCCTCACATCAGACATACCACAAGATGATGGGCAATGCTACTGATTGAGTAGTAAATTATTACCCGCTTGAAGCAATGAGGAAACAATGTATTTAAGTTTGGCCCCTGAGATGGGGCTCTGGGCCACGTTATCTCCGGTGACTCTCACTGGAAGGTTAAACACCAACTTTTGCTTAGGGCTGTGCCTAAAAGTATCTTTTGGAAGCAAATTCAGACTTTATTTCTGCTCTTAGCTGTATGTGGTCAGCCAAGAAATGGAGTTGTGGCTCTGTCTTCCACTGTAAGGGTGCAAGGCAAAGCCTGACCAGTATTCAGATATTCCTGAATCAACTTTGCATCATAGTACTTGGCTGTAGGTGAAATGTTGTGTCTTCTGGAACTCTAGTTTCATAAAGACACAGATGACGTTTAGTTTCACTGCATGTTTTTTTGGTGCTTTGGCTTACACAGAGGTGGGCTGAGCTTTGAATGTCAGAGAGGGAGATAACCAATGCAAAATGATGGTGGTAGCCTGGGCTGCAGAAAACTTTCAGTTTACAAGACATATTCTCTAAAGGATTGTATATTCATTAAAGCATTCATGATTTGGGTGATGGGCTTTTGATCCTGCTCTGCTTCCTGTATGTATGTGGTTGTGGAGGCTAAATGTAATTTGACTCTTCCAATATTTTCTTAGGTTTTAATTTGGCTGTTAATGTGGATGCTGTAGTATATCTTAGTGCCATTATATAGTGCAGTTACTTAATACATCACATATGGGGGAAATGCTTCTGGGAATTTTTGATTGACCCTATATATGGCCAAACAAAGCTCAAAAATAATGTGAATGCATTCTACTCATGCTATGTGCTACTTAGAGTATTCCGTAATATTTACTTTGCCATGATTCTCTACAAGGTTTCTGTGGGGCATTTCTACATTATAGGAATGTTACTGTGTAAAATATGTCTGCCTGAAACTAGGAGGCATTTATAGGCTTCTGACTTTCTTCAGCACTCATTTTGTCCTGCTTATTCTGTAATTCAAAGCTACTGTATGGCTTGGGGCAGGCATTAGGAAATCCTGCATCTTAATATCTGCAGTATCACTGGCAATTTGCTGGATGTCCTAAGCTGATGGTCACTGAAAACAGTGGAGTGAATAACCTATATTTTTCGGTTTGCACATCTCTACCAGGTGTAGTTGTTAAAATTTGGGGCACATTGTAAGTATTTTTCTTGAGAAGTAAGTGGGAGAGGATTTCACATGATGTCATGTCTTCTGATACTAACAATTAAGGAACTTACAGGATACAAATAGATATAATCAAAATGAAAATGAGCATCCCAGAACTTCCCGAAAGTCATTATTAAGCCTCCACATGACTTACTTCAGTTAGTTTATTCAGAGAGATTCCCAGGTAGGAGCCAAAAGTCATAAAATGGCCCTTTGCTCTCCCTGGTTTATGATAGGCTGTGACCAATAGAACTCCCTGATTCATTGACAATATCAATATTCCAGTTTCCTGAAATACAGAAGGTAATGAAGTGTTAAACAACTCTGCACAGTGGTAGGTGATAATGCACAAAGACAAACATGCTACTAATGGGAATATCCATACACTGGTCTTTTACAGCAGCTGAAGAGCAATTTCCTATTCTTTTGTCTCACATTGATGTCAAAATAATTATTAAACAACTAAGAACCGCCATTTGGCAAATGGTCTTTATAGGAAGTCTGCTCACAAATATAAAAGGGTCAGTGAATGACAAATATGTGTATCTGGCACCAGTTTGTACAGATTTGCTAAAATACCAGCAGAAGTCCACACAAAAAGAAACTATAAATTGTCTGTTTACAATCCTGTCACAAGGAAGAATGTATATGTGTCTGTGCAATGTGAGTAATTTTTAGAAGTGATCCACTCCACAAGAGCCTTCATAACAGCTAAATGTGGTTTAACAACAAAGACATTATGGTTTAATGTCCTCCTTTGATAAGTTACTGACCAGTTGCTAATGGCTGCTGAAAGAACACATTGTATCTGCCAATCTTTATTCAAGGGTCTGGGTACTAACTTTAAGAAATGCAGTAATGTGTTTTGTCTAGTTTATGTGTACTTGTGTTCCTGCAGAAGTAATGCACTGAAGTGCTTTCCTCCTGGGCACGGTACAAAGACAACCATAAATGTTCTATACAAGTGATTCCCACTTCTTTGTTAAATGAATGGTTCACAGGAGTAAGATACATGGGCACTAGAGATTAAATATAGCGCAAGACCCAAATAAATAGGCTCTGCTTGTGTCAGAGTGCAGTTCTGGAAGCAGATGTGTTGAGCAGCAGAGTGCAGGGATACAGGGAGAATTCTGAACAGCATTAGCTCATCCATTTGTTTGGCCTTGGAAGCCAGAAAGTGGCAGCAGTAGCCCTGGAGCAGTGCAAGGTGAAGGCTCACTTCAGGAAGCTGATCCCCATGAGAGGCAGAACACTGGCAGTTGCTTTCATTTGCCACAAGCAGATTCAGAAACTACAGCCTGAAACTGCACTGGGGTTACATGGTATTCTAAAGCAAGCAGCTCTGTGTCTTGTCTCTCTGACAGTAATTATTTTTTCCTTTTTCTTTTTGCAAATGTAAAAGCACTCATCAGTATGCCTGTGTCTCTGTTCTGCAGTTTGAGAAAATGTTTCTCCTCAGCTGCAGATTCCCCCAGCAGACCTACATATGTCAAGACACTTTTACATATTATTTTAAGGTAAACTTTTGAGTGTACATGAATACCAACATCAGTGTGTTTTAATTTGTCTAGACTTATTGGAGCCAAAAGACTTGATTTGAAGTAATTCACTCAAAATTCTAGTCCAATTAGAATATTTCCATAATATCCATCTAAAGTTGTTTTAAAAGATACATTGACTTAGACTGCGGTTATTTGAGCTCTTAATCTGTTAAAGCAACAGGTGGGAAACATTGCCACTGAAAAAGGTTTAAGTGAATGGTTCTTAGTGCTATTTCATTTCTCTTGTAGCAGACCACGTACATACCTCTCTTTTGTCAGTGGCAGTAATTTCTTTATCTACTACTATTTTTCAAAATTCTGATTTGACTATGATGAATAGGAGATGTCAGATGAACAGGAAGAGTCTCGGAAGCAGCAAAGTTTGCTTCTGGAAAAGCAAAAACATACTGCAGGCTTTGCCTAAGGAAATTTACGCTAGTTTTAAAATGAAAGGCCATTAGACTGAAATGGATGGGTGAACAGTGACTAACAAATATCTGTACTTAGTATTGTTTTTGCTGTAAGACCCCATTTTGTTTGATCAATGAGTAGTAGAAGGAAAGATAATTTTAATTTTCTAATGTTCTCATTGCAGTCTTCAGTTTTACAGTTTTTAATAATCATATAAAATTCATCCTTCCATTGCCTTGATTTCTTTATAATTGATGCTGTCCTATTTTTGTTTGGTTTTATTCTTGTCTATAAATGGTTTATTCATGTAATTTTTTCTATTAAAAAAATGTCTACCTGACAAGATCAGATTGTTGGATAGCTGTGATACTCAGGTATGCAATTTGAACTATTCTGGGAGTGGCAGCTAAAATGAGTTTGAACAACAATGCTTGCTAAAGATGAGTCGTCATGGCTATGAGTAAACTAGCTGAGAAATCCCACATGCAAGTAAACCATTCTCAAAATTCAATGAAGTATGTGAATGAGGTGGCTGAATTATCTCACTTTCATTAATAGCTACTCTTAATGGGCTCCTGAGCTACCTTAGATATGAACCACAGCTGTAGAAGAAAGAGTCAGCAAAGCCTATTCGTCTAATGCAATTCAGCTCCAGAAAGATGTTAAATAGAGGAGAAAGACAAGATGGAAATGGTATCAGCTATTGCTGGTATGAAATCAAAGACTGAGAAATTCAGTAAGAAGCCATTTTCCTGTAACATACAACAGCATGTTAATCCACCCTCTTGAAAATAATGAAGTTACGGTAAGCTCAAATTAATATAAACAAGAAAGAATCAAAGATGTATGTATTGACTTTTGAAGACTTTCCTTCCTGTAGAATATCAGAAGTACTACACTACTTTTCCTAATAGAAGACTAGTTATGGATTACTGAATCCTGCTTGTGCCTTTGAAAGAAAGAATGATTTCTTGGGTCTGAAGAGAGTTTGCATGAATAGCATGATTCATCAAATCTGCCAAGATATTCACATCCTCATTTATGTTCATGAGAAAGTAAAAATCAACCAAAAAAAGAGATTTTGGTTATATCTCTCCCTCATCAAAGTCTGATAATGTTATATGCTCCTTCAACTGCAGAACTGTAATATCTGGGCCACAGTATCATAAATCTTACAGTGAAAGGGAGAGAATGGCAAAAACCATTTCTTCCTGTTGTGCCCACCTCTGCTCTCAGCTTTAGTCCCTAGCATTGCAAAATCTACATGAACGACCTCCTGAGAGGCAAGAGGTCCATTTCAGATACAAGAATTGGTATAAAGCTGCTTCCCAGTGAGATCAGATTATGGAGAGTTATCAAGACATGAAGTGTGTGCCAGAACCATGGTCCCTAGGCCACCACACACACCTCTTTCTATTTCAGGGCATTTTCTTGCTGTCCCAAGTAAAGTTTCAGTGTGTTTTTCTTTTGCCCTGTGTTCATCATGTCCCTGTTTTTCATCTGTGGTTTTTCCAATTTTCTTCACCGTTCACGCTGCTTATACTGTGCCTTCCCTTAATACCTGAAAATCAGATTTCTGAATTTTTCTCATTTGTATCTCCTCCTGTTCTTAGAAGTTTTGTAAACGAGCATCCTGTAGCTACATCTTAGCAAAAGCTGGGATCATTCATGCTAAGAACTATACCTAAAAACTGGAATGTATGAAGGTGAGAATAATTATATTCACAGTTAGTCCCATATATCCAGGCTGACAAAACCTGAAATGCCAAAAAAAGCCTTGCCAGGTCTTACTATACCATGTCATTATTTCATTGTTAAATAATGACACTGTGATAATTTCTGCATCCTCATGGAGATATCTCGCAATTCATAGGTGATGCCTTGTTCAGTGTGTGAGGAGATGCAAAAGAAGAATAAGCTTACACCTCAACTTTCCTTAATAGAGAGTAACATGCATTGTTCTCTTTTCCTGGGATCTCTTGAGTAAGCTTCATAAAAACTTCTCATTCACTGGCAAATCCTCTTCATACTACAGTTAGTAATAAACCTTTCAGTGAAACAAAAATTTTTCAGAAAATATTGATTTCTTGATGCAGAACATCAGTTGGCTTATTTTTCTTTGGCACTGAAAGTCCTGGGAGCCTAATCTCCTTCTACACTCTGGGTATCCTGAAGTGTTAGTGTAGATTTCATGGGTCTGTGTCTTCTGGGTAGCCCACAGGACAGGTTTTGATGCATGCACAGGTTGCCCAGAGAAATTGTTTTTCCTGTCAGTTCTGATTATTAATTTGTTAGAAGACTACTGATAGCTACTGATGTTTAAATTCCTTGAGAAGCTGTAAGGCACCTGGGGCTCTTTCCTTATATCTTTAGGTTCTGGAAATACAAGTAACTGAATATAATGTCAGATCTTTTCCAGCCAAATGTAACAAGAGTAAGCAAACTCTGCTTTTCAGGGAATTGACAACTCCTTGTATTTCACACCTGCTTCAGAACAGACTGTGTTTTAGTAGACATAGTCTGTGCAGCAACATTTAGAAATAAACTCATTCTCTATTATGCTACATCTTATCTCACTTATTTCTTCATATAGTACTGTACCAGAATAACAAGTTGTACTTATATAGAGACCTATTGTAATTGGAAGAATTATGTGATATGTGTTGAAGGATCAACATTCAGAATTAATATAACAGAAGTTTGTTTTCCAAATATTACTGTTCCTATTGATCAGTGCAATTTAATTTATTTTCCTGTGTACTGCGATCAACAGGAAAACTTTGTTTTCTACTATATGCAGTGGAGTGATACTGGAACACTTTGATTCTTAATTTTAATTGCCGAACATTATCTCAGTACAGAGCAATCAGCTTCAGACCAACTTATCCCACAGTGTTTACAAACAGGTGGTGAAAACTGAAATGGAATCTGGGTCCTACTCAGGTGTAAGTTTGTAATCAGAATCTACCTTATTAGTAGACAGATACCAAAAAGCTAACACTCATGGCAGGAAAATAATAAAAACCAATTAAATCTGTTTTCAAATTCTTTTTAGGGCAAATCAAGAGAATGATTACTTTATATATGCTGACCATTTTCATCTTTGTTATTTATAGTTAAATATGGCATGAATCATTTTTAAAGGGAAATTCAAAAGTAACCACAAGAGAAAAGTCCTAATTTCTAGATACATTTATCATCCCAGGCAAAAGATTGCTAAATGCTACAAGCGAAAATACTGCTGTCTTCCTTCATAGAGCCCCAGGTGCAGAACAGGTATTTGCTTTCCTGCCATGAGCTATCAATCTGCTTTCAAATGTATTTTCTATAATAAGTATTTTAACGGTCATGATGGAATGTATGTGTGTGTGTGCACATACATATATGCATATAGTACAAAAATAAGTGCAATAAAGCAAGTTTTCTGAGGAAAAGATGTAACAATAAAGTTTGTTTTTTCCTTTGAATGGAATCTTTCGGTTTCTGCTAAAACATTTCAAATATGCCAGATAACAATATAGCTTCAAAAGGATAACATGTAGGAGGAAAAAGAAGTCCTACAAGTAAACAGATCTTTTTGCTAAGTGTGTATTCCCCACTCCTCTGTGATATCTTTGGTGGGGTAGTCACTGTATTCAATTTCCTAAAGCAATACAATTTACAAAGACCCCCAAGAGGGAGAAGAATGACTGAGATTATATTAGGCTTTGTGTTTGATATATGGGAAGTTACTCAAAGCTGCAAGGAAGAACAACATGTAGAAGTGGCTTTGTTGTTGTTGCATTTGTTACATTGCCAGAATGTGAGTTTACTGAGGACTATAGTTCAGCTTGCAAACTAAAGCGAAGTCGTATTTGATCTAAAATAGGATCATACTCTCATCAGTTCAAAAGAAAATACAAACCATTTTTATATAACTATGAAAATGCGAAGAGATTTTAGCTTTTCAAATAGTGCTTTGAAAACAAGTTTTCAGCTGATATGGTTTTCTTGGTAGCAATTGATTAAGAACTTTTGAAACAGTAGAAATCAAGCCTGTTGAAATCAATCACTCCTTGGTTAAAGATGCTTTAATTCCAAATATGCTTAAATTGTAGTAACTTCCAATTTAATACACTTTAAAATATCCAAGTGACATTATGTTACAGAGACTAGCCAGGGAAAGACATAACTGTGAGGAACCTCTCAGAAAATTCTGACATAAGTCTTATCTTCTGGACAGGTTGTATGTAATAATTTTTGGCAACTCAAAAAAACCCCCCCAAACCAACACTGAAACAACACTGGCAAGCATGTAACAGAAATCACAATTACTTTAAAAAAGTAGGAAAAGGAAAAGAGAAAGGGAAATGACAATCTTATATAGAATATTTTGTTCACTATCTTTGACTTCATTCCACACTCTTCTCACTTAATAAGAGTATCATTGAGATAGGTGAATTATGAAAATTGACCCCTTCACCCTGCTTTTAACATTAAGAGGCATCTCCAGAAAGAAGTTAATCTTTATTTTGAAATATCCTGGATTTCCCTATGGAGTGCCTATGTCTTTGCATTGATTAGGGAACGCTGAAGTGAGTATGGTCCTAACTTGAGTTAGGTATATAATGTAAGGTTAAATTAAATTGTATCCAACTCCAAAATGTTGAAGTAGTAATTCAGAATGAAGCCACACTGAGGAATCTGGGAAGCATGGTAAAAATTTTGCATCTAAAGAAAAGGTTCAAAGCATTATATGGTTTAAGAGAAAAGTGAGGAAGAGTGTATATGCTAAATGCACATGGTAAAATAATACAGGAAACCAGAAGGAATCTTTTTTTCTTGCTATCAATAACAGGAACAAGGAAATATTCTGTGAAATTGTAGGATAATAAATTCAAAACTCATGAACAGGAAAAAAATCACTCGGTCCATAACTACAATCCTAGCAATTAGAGGTAGGAGCAGGAAAGAGGTTAGTCAATTCTTGTGGGCATGAGTCACATTATTTCAAGTAAATAATAAAATCACTGAATGCACTGGTCTGTAAATATAAATCATAAATCCTGTCTTTTTTTTTTTTTTTTACATCTCTCCGGGCTCAAATGTTTTCTAATTCTAATTAAAATGTCTCTTGCTTATATAAAGCCTAGTCATTCAAAACATGATCTAGACTCAACCCCTGCTGATGATTTAAATTTTTTTTCACACTGTATTGCTCACACCTGCTTTCTGTTTCAGAAACTTTCTGATCTTTAAGAAACCTCCCCTATGAGAAACTGGCACTGTTTAGCTTCTTTTTCCTTTGTTAGATTATTTTCTAGGTCATGAAGCTTCACGTTAACTGTTACTGATAAGCACCACTGTTAGAGCTAAATGAGATATGAAAATAAGAATATAAGAAAGGTTACCCTGATTCAAACAAGTCACCTAGTTCTCTTATAGTGACAAGTACCTGTTGCTTAGTAAGGAGTTCAAGAACAGGATAAGTATGTCCCTGGTATTTCTTCTTGGAAGAAAACTGTGTGTTTATTCCTGGAGTTTTGTTTGAATGTTGTTTTCCAATTCCTTTTACAATTTTGAGCAGCCTGCATGTTTTGAAGGTGCTTTGGTAGTAGTTAACTGGGATTGACTTCTTTCTCCGTAGCTTGTAGTCTAGAGAATATTAAAAGAATTTCTGTTACTTCTACTGAAATACTTTTGGGCCTCTTCCTCTTTGCTCTCTCCCACAGCCTACAAATCATTATAAACATACTTCCATTAATATAACTGAAAAGTGAATATGATTTTAGGAATAGTGTCCCATATTTATACCATCAGCTAAATTATGATAAACCTATATATATATAAAGGGAGCAAAATTTAATCTACCATAATTTATTATGTGAAAGAAAACACAAGAGAAAAAAAAGAAATAGAGATGTTTACTAATATTTCTTGTAGATCTACCACCATTGATAATCCAGAGTATTCAATCTTATCTAAAGACTATATATACCAGAATAAATAAAGATATGATATGTCAAGCAATTTAATTAATCCTTAGATTTGGTGATCAGCCTATAGTAATCGAGGATGCAGTGCCCTTATGCACTATGTTTTATAACTAATAATTAATCCAAATTAATTAAATAACTGATTCTTTGATGTAGAAGAGAGATATGTTTTTATCTCACACTACTTACATTTTGATGTCTAATTTTTAACGCCACTAATGTTACATATAATGACTCTCCCAAAGTGACACAACATACACATTGGGACATCATCAGTTCTGTTAGCAAGCTGAGATTCTGTGCATGTAGGGCCAGAAAATAAAATTGTGTCCTTTGATTAACAAATATGTCATCCTTGAGGTTCAAGGAGATTTAACTGAAGAGTGAGAACTTTAATATGCAGCTGGTATTCACATCTGTACAGGACAACAGTTTATAGTGCATTAAAGATCCTGAGCTTGCTTACTTGATTGCTTTAGAAGGTACTTGTTACCTCAACATGGCCATTGTTATTTTCATCCCTTCTCTGACATGGAGGAGTGGGTTAAAGATAACTGCAAGGTCACTAGGACAGAACATGATGATGCAAGGTGATACAAACTTTATCATGCAAGGTGATGGAAACTGATTTAGAATAAACCAAGATTTATTGTCTGACCTAATAGATGGACTATCATAGTTCTTCTACAAGGGAATAGGGAAGTAAAAATTCATGGCTTGTGAGCTTTCTTTCAGATACAGAATACTGCACTGTTGAAGTGATTTTCTCCCTGTCTCTCTGCCTCTCTCAAACAAGTAGTTAAAAAAGAAAGTAAAACCGAACTCATAAAAATAGATTAAGGAAATTTTAAATGTGTTTAAGAGGAGAAAGAAGTAAAGCACGTAGAATATTGAGATCATAGTTTCAAATATTTTAAAATTATTTTACTGAATCTCAATAAGGGGCATGTTAGCTGTACATCTCAGTGATTCCTCTTTTCAAAGTAAAAATTAAGTGAAATATAAATAAGCAGAAGTAAAAATGAAAAGTTTAATTACGCACTGTTTCCTCCTCTGTCTTAATAGTCATATTAATACCAAGAACAGTAAGTCTATAAATGTACCTGGATCTCTTAAATAATTGAAGCTTGCTTTGATAGACACCTAATGGCTTTAGGATTCAAAGAAGAAAAAATTAAAGCAAGACATGTATGAGACAGGAGGCACAGGGAAAAGTAGAATTTTGTTGATGCCCAGGTGTGATCCTGGTTTCCAATTTTTGCAGTGAATATGCTTAGGACGTGAATATTTACTTCAGCTTAATGCAGGAACACCACATTCTTGGTGTTCGTCTTGTCAAGGTACTAAGCTATTTTTTGTAGACTGCAAGGATCTGTAGGGACAACAACTATTGAAATAGTAGAGAGAGAATCAGGCTGGAAGAAGGCCGAAAGAGGAATACCTCAAACTTACACTTTGCAGCCCATCTTGTTTAATATTTTCTTTTGGCATCCACAACTGATTGCTGATAATGCAAAATTTGGAGTTGCCATCCATATAGAGGAAGACTGTATTGAAAGGACATGGTGATACTGAGGACTCAAGTAGTTTTGACATAATGAAAATTAAGATATGCAGTAGCAATACAATAATCAGGTAGGTAGAAGTTTGTTTACTGAAATCAAGGGAAAAGAGTAGGACTTGGGTATATTACTGGATTTGAGGATGAGTATTGTGATAAGTTCTGGGATGTAGCCATTGATAACAAATACCATTCTCCTGTGCTTCAGGCTGTATTTTTGTGATGATGAAGTGTCGTTGCCAGCCTACAAAGCTTAACTGAACTTCACTTGTGTGTGTCCTGGTTGACTGTGTTCAAGAAGGATTAATTAACACTTCTTTTCAAGTGTATGATTTCTTTTAAAGGGTTAAAAACAACAGAAGAAGAAACAGTGTTAAAGGACAATACTCACACAAGGATAGATAGGTTGTGAACTTTCTGATTAAGTTTAGGCTAGAAATTATATGAATATGCTTAACCAGCATAAAGTATTTGAGATAAGGTTTTCAGGACAATGTGTGGCAAATGTACACAGGAAATATGCAATGTGGTTCCTGTAGTCCCAGGAGACTAGATTTAGTGACCAGGGCAGTCCTCACAGCCTCATCTTTCCGTATCTCTCTTCAGAATTACCTGTATTTCCATGATTTTTTTCTTCACATTTTGAGATGAGAGTACAGTCCATAAAGCTTGATGATGTCCTGAACCAAGATTAAGCTAGTGAGGACCTGTCAGAAAAAATACCTCTGATTTTAGTGTCAGCTCACTTCAGCACTGCAGTGAGCAGAACTGGCTTATCAAAAGGTCCAGCAAGGAAACAGAAGAAAACCAGTAAGAATGTGCACCCAGCGGCCAAGTGATAGTATTGAATCTTTAGTCCCAGGAACAAAATTTCCAGCAGCTCCCAAAACTGGATGCAAGCCTGTGTCATCGTATCAAAGAGTGTCAACAAGGTGGTACAACAGTTAAAATTTAGAAAGGCTTCCCAAATTATGTGTTTACCATGTGGGTTTTTATTTTAATGTAGGAGATGAAATCAATACTTCTCTGCAATTGCTTGGCTTATTTTTCTATATTTCCAATAGTGTGACTTTGTAGGAAACAGTTTAAAATACATTAGTCTGACAAAGCCTGGATCCATTGCTTAATTTTATTTGTGCAGCTTCATGAGAGTGACGTTCTCATCCTTTTCTTTCTTGTTTTCACTTTAAAGTCATCATGTTTTGGTTCTTAATACTATTATTGAAAATTCACGAATAATATTCTGATCAAGGCTCCCAGATGCCAAGAATTTGTCATAGCAGATTGATGTAGTTAATTATTAAATACAATAGTGTCAAATTATTTTGCATATTTGGACTACATCCCTCTTCCTGTTTGTTTACTTATTTACTGACCTTAGTCAGTGAGTTTATGGCTGTTATTTTGGTATTGTGGAAGTGCGTGCTATGTATACTCTGCACATTATGGCCTTTGGAACTTCAGTGAGATAAGCAGCAATCCAGTTCAGATTCCCTCAATTCAAAGTGGAGTGCCCTTTGACTTCAAAGAATCTCTGTCACCTTTTACACCAGTAGCAACAAACCGTCTCTTCCCATTCTGCTCCACTACTGTCAATGGACTGCAAAACAAGTACAGCATTCCTTTAAAACTGACATTTGAAATTACACCTGCAAACTTCTTCAAATTGATTGTGGCTTTTAGTAAAGATTTGTCTAATAATATAGTAACTGTTTTTAATAACCCAAGCTGGAAGTAAAGTAGTTTTCTTTTTTATTTTTTTTAATTGAATTTTCAGCAATTGCTTTTGTTTCAGTGCAGAATAAAATAAAACAGAACCATGTTAAAATCTCCTGAGTCATGATCAGGGCATTCACCTGAAATATATGAGATTCAAGTTTATGTCTTTGCACTAAACTAGGCAGATTCTTGATGTTATCAGTCCTGATGTTATCAGTTTTCCTTCCTCTGTGCCTTTAGCAAGGAATACCATTCTGATCGTGTGAAGACTTACAGAAGAAAGATTCATAAAAATATGTATATTTCACTTAAATGGTTGGATTTTAGTAAACTGGAATTAACTAACAGAAGTGCCCACTACATTTAATGCACCTTTTAAAAATAACAACAGGTTTTAAAGTAAGCATCAACAACAAGGTATTATTGCCTGCTATTTATGTCCTTTTTTTGTTGATAAAATTGCCATAATCAATACTTTAGGCCATAAATTGTGTTCACAGTTTTTTGGTTTTTTTTTGCATTGTAATTAATTATTTGACTCTTTGGTTTATGTGATTTAAGTTCAAAATAATTCCTAATTATTACAAGATTATTGCTGCTCCTCAGCCAAGGTTAGCTTTTTCCTTTATCACAATTTAAATAAAGGAAAAAAGCACAAAATTTTGCACTCACAAAATCTCAACTGCCTTGTAGAAATATTTCAGAGGAAAATTCCTTTATGTGCAATGACAGAGGAGAGGCTTACGTTGGGCATTTTGACCTTGGGAAGCATCCTAAAGGTAAGAAGAACTTTATCATCAGATCCAAGATGCTTAAGAAAGCCCTGTTCCCAGAGGCTACCGAGTGTCCTCAAGCCCAGGCAAACCACTGGGTCACTCTATCTGCTGGAATTAGCTTTGGATTGCAACAGGGAGGTAAATTTATTCATGTGGCTGGGTTTCACGTACTGGTTAAACAGTCCATGTCCACCCCATGGCCTAGTAATTGAAACAAGCATGAATCACTGCAGGGCAGTGGCTGCTGCCAGCTGAGCAGACCATGTAATTCATGGAGGGCAGGGACAACAGGACACACTCTGGGGAGGCTGGCAGGGTGTCTCCACCTGCAGGTATCACAGGTGATTTTGAACAATCAATCTATGTGCCTGCTAAAACAGGAGTACTGGGGATAGTGTGTTGAATCTGGAGCTGCTTTAGGTGAAACCAGCTGAACTTTTTCACATGAATATGCATGCATTTAGCTAGGCAGGGGAGGGGCATGAATGATACATTTCACAGAGGCATGGTATATGGAGAATCAGGAAAAAGAAAGCTTCCTTCTCCATTGATCAGCCAAAATTTAAGACCAAGAAGCATCAGAACCTACTTAGAAATATCTTTATTGCAAACATAATACTCAACCAATGCTTTTTGTTACTGATACAGAGTCAGGTCATAGGAAACTATGTCAGGGCTTCCATAAAGAACATACAAGAAAGTGGACTCTAATAATAAATACATATATGCAAATATATTCTTGTACAAGTACATATTTTGTACACGAGCTCATGTATACTCAGTGGACTCTTGGTTTAGCATGTGTTGATGTACCTACAGGAGATTCATGATGGTCAGTCCCTTCCTCTGTCCTGTGTTCCACTGAAATATTAATGAATTACACAACAATTCCCCGATATCTACAGTCATTTGATACCCTGCCAACTTAAAAAAATTCCATAATATGGAATACAGATACACTTTGAACTATTAAGTTGATGTCGTGAAAAAAAAGACAGTGTTGGCATTTTAACAGTGTTATAAACCTTGTTTTTAGAAGATGGTATCCACAACTTGTTTTTCCTAATACTAATTTCCTCCACCAGCAAACACAGAATTGGCAGGTAAGTTTGGTTACTATTGTCATGGGTAGAACATCACCTACGGGCAATCAGAGGCATGATCTCAACTGCTGCTCCTCCAAGCCTTTGTTTATCTCTAGAAAAGATCCACTACAGAATGTTTTCTCATTTTTCTAGCTCTGCTGCAGGTATTCTTGATCTATGACATATTTAATAATAACCATCTGAACAACATGGCTAGCTTCAGCACTTTCAATAGAAAGATTTTTTCTAACCCAGTTAGTGTTTTGTGGAACTGGATTTGGGAAGAATCATGAATATGCGATAGAACACTGGCAGTTGTGGTACCCTTTTGTTAGCTGCAGCTGAAATATTTAATTGTGATATGATGATACTTGGAATAAGTTGTGAAGGTAAAAACAGTGCTGACAGCTTGTCTGTACTGAAGTTTGTGGTTCTCCTAGCAAACAGAATTCATGTCAATGATTAGGAACTGCTGCTCTCTACAGGGCTCAGCAACAGGTTACACAGATGATCAGCAGCTACTTACTTTCAGCTGCAGTTTTCTCTCTCTATTGGCAAAGCATAAAAATGTTACTCAGGCATTGGCTACAGCCATTTGTAGAACAGTTACAGAACCTAGGAGCAAATTCAAAATGATGTTTGCTGCCCAAGTCATGCTCTGAAAAAGATAAAAATAACGTAGATAGAATTTGTTGTTAGACACAGAAAAATTCTTCAGGTCTTTGTCTACAACATTTCCTGAATGTGAAGGAAGTATTTTGCTGTCTGTCATGCTACCTAAAAAGAGTTGCCAATTCTGTCTTCAGATTAACTTCTACTTAAAAATATTCCTACATAATGTCCTTTCCCTTAAAGTAAAGAAGAAGATGGAAACAAACCCCCTAAGATATTTCGTTGTTTGAAGACAGTCAGTCTAATTTGGGGCCTGCACTTACTTTGAGGTAATAATAACAATAACACTCCATGGAAATTTATATATTTAATTAATTGGCTAATTGATTTATAGTGTCTGTGCAGGACAAATGACTGTGAAAAAACATGTAGCTTTTCTCCTAAGTGATTGAAATAATCAAAATAATTTCTCTGTCTTCCAATGATTTTAAAGGAGAGCTTTATCCTGCTCATTTTTTACCTCCTGATAAAACCAGCTGTCACGATAGGAAAACAAAAAGGTAGTGTTTTTCCACAGAAAGTCACAAAAGGAGTGGACTGCATGCGGATTTTTTTGAAGCACACAAGAGAGGAGAGGAGTTGCTGGTGCTGCTGCTGCTGTGTGTGGTATGCTGTGTGTGGAAGGGCGCCCTCAGCTCTGCCCGTCGGGAACAGGATGCTTTGCTACCCTTTTACTGCAGGGTGATGATTATCCTGCCTGCAGCATGTAACATGGACCATCCATGATTGCAGGCAAATGTTATCAGCAAGAAAACAGACTTTAGGGGGAGAGTAGAAATTCCTAAAAGGTCTCACAGTTTAAGTATTAAAAAAAAAACCCCAAAAACCCCAACGTTTTTAGTAGCACATCTTAACAAGCAGCTGCAAGCAGACGTAAGTGGAAAACCACATCTTGCGTGCTGGTGTCCTTTCCCCGAGCACCGTGGGGAGAGCTGCTCTCTGGTGGACAGAAGGAAAAGCTGGTCTGAGAAACCTGCTGCTGTGCCCTCGGTTGAGCTAGATCGAGCTCAGAAGGGTACTCGAGGCTGAGAAGAGGAAAAGAGTGCGTTTCCTCTATGACAATCTGCCAGGAGAGTGGGGCTGAAGGAAGGTGCAAAAGCAAAAACAAAACCATCCAAAGCACCCGAACGGAGACCTGTGGATGTCCTGCGCACCCGGCTCCGGTGTGGGTGCGGATCCCGGGCTCCCCTAGGACACGTCCGCGGGAGCGCCCCAGCCCAGGCTCCGAGCCCCAGCCGCTCCGGGCCGCTGACTGTCCGCTGCCCAGCTACCCACGGCCGCTGCGGACCCAGCCCAGAGCCTGCGGCTAGCCCCGCGGCTGAGCGGGGCTGCCCGCCGACTCCGCGGGCGCTCTGTCAGTCAGGGCATCGCCGTCCCCGCACGGCAGCCTCTGCGGGAGCGGCGGGAGGCTCCGCCTCCGCCCGATCGGGAACAGACTGATAAAGGCAGGTGAGGGCGAGCAGCGGGACCCCGGCTCGAAGCATCTGCTCGTGCACGGAGACCCTGACCCACCCTTTGCCACCCCGCGCAAGGCGATTCCTGGGGCAGCTGCTGCGGGACGGGACAGGGATCCTCCCGCCGCCGGCCGCGCGCGCCGCTGTCCCGCCGTCCTCAGCCGTCTTTGCCAAGGGACAAGGACCTCGCCCCCAAGGACCTCCGAAGAGGCGGGATCTCTCCGGGAAGGGGAAGCAGGATTTTGTTGTGTGGCTTGAAGATGAGGCAGGTATCTGGAGTGGCGCTCCTCCTGGGGCTGATGGCTCTCCCTGCGGCGCTGGGGCAGAGAAGCTCGGAAAGCCCTAAAAATAGCAACCAAAGCTTTGCCATCGTCTCTTTCAAATGGGATCACGTCAAGGAGCCGTATATCATTGCACTCTGGATACTTGTGGCCAGCTTGGCCAAAATCGGTGAGTCCGGAGTTACATATTAATACATGTCCTCTCCCTTTCCCTTCCCCCTTGCCCTTCTCCCACCCAACCTAAATGAAGAAAGCTTATCAATAGGTCCGCTGACCCGTTTTCAGGGGGTTTACTGTACTCTGTCCTGATTTCATAATACTGTCCTACACGGTGCTTAGAAGCGTGATTTTCGCCAGCCTCGAGGGGTTACCTAGTTCATTTTCACCACCCACGACCGTGGCTTCTTCATCTGACTCCTTGTAAACCCTTGCAATTCCTTGAGACGTTTCATTCCTGTTGCTCCCAGGAAAATCTTTTTTGCAAAAGTGAGACAGAAATCGGGCCTTATTGCTTACACAATACCTATTCCACTTTATGATATGCTTTTCTCCTGATTATAATTGTTAGCTATATCAGCTGGTAACATCAAAAATAAACACTGCAAACTACACATATTAACTTAGCGTTCTCTGCTTTGAAGTGCATTGCTGAATTAGTGAAAGAGCAGAGTTTGTAGAGAAAAGTAACATGTATTATCAGACCATCTGATGTAGCTGAAAAAAATACAAGCTTTAGAGCACCCAGAATTTTCTTCAAGAAATTGGAATAAGTGAAAAGCCAGGACTTAGTCTAACTTCAGTGTAGTTTAAATGAATTTATATGAATGCTCCAACTCTTGTGTTCTGAACTTTGTGACTTTTCCAATAGCAGTCATATCAATAATGCAGTTTGCTGAACTAGGAAAGTCACTGTTTAACTGGAATGTATTTTACTTGATTGATGCTATTACTTTCAGACCTTTTGCCTTTAGATCTAAAAACAGACCTCCAGTTTGGCAGACACTGTAAATGCCATTTTCATTTTCAATAAATCTTTTCTATAATCAGTCTCATCTCAGAAGATCAGCTGAAAATCCTACTAAATACTTTCCTGAACTTGTACTGTTAATACTAATTAGGTATACTGCAATCACATTCCATGGATTTTTCATGCCACAGAGAATGAAAGATGTAAATACGTATACTTAGGTATATTCTGTCTAGCACATAAGATAAGCATAGTAAGACTTGGATGGAAAATGCTGTCTCCAAACACAAATAAAGCATTTTAAAAATGCATAGTATGTTATAAGTAGGGGTGATATTGTACATAATTTTCCAACAATATTTGCATTTTAGGTTTTACTTGATTAACCATAGATATATAAGTAAACACCTTTATCTGAACCTGTTCAACTACACCATGCAAATAGTTTGTCTTCAGACAGTTGCTGCATCACCTAGATTACATAAAAGACAATTATGTTTTAGTTGACTTTTATTGATAAGTTATAGCAATTAGAAAGCTGGGGAAACCATACACAGGAAAAAACTGACAACACTGAGTACCTGTAAACTTGTGCTGAATAAAGTAATAAACAGGCTGTTCATTTGAACCTTCTTTTTGAGATACTCTTCTAAGTAAGTATAGTTATTAAGACCTTGTGCTATTTAGGCTTTGCTGTTCTGTACATGTGGCACAATTGTACAGTGTAATAGTAGTGTTGCACAACTATATCAGTTTGTGTCCAAAACCCAATGAACCCAAGAAAAGGACAGTTAGATTGTACTATATCTAAATTACAATGGCTTGGACTGAGATTAGTGGAGAATAAGATGAGCCATTTTACCATGAAGTCCTTGATATAAACTCTTGATAAAGCACTTATTGTCAGGAGCTGAGTGATGCTGATTCTGTTTTTAAATTCTTTGTACTTCTTTCACAGCCGCACAGAGCATGTCACTTACTAGTAGATCATACCTATCATCAGCTCCATCACTTTTCTTCCCCAAAGCTCTCAAGCTTTGTTCTTTTCTCTCTTCACATTTGTATTTGTGATCCTATCCTACTCTGGACATGGTTTCTGAAGAAGCAATGGATAACTGATGTATTCCCCTGAGAGCCTATGAATGCCTCTGCTTTCCCCACCAGTCACAAAAAAACACACAGAAAAGCAAGAAAGTACATTCACTGTTCAACAGCTTCTTAATGAAGAAATCATGGAGGTATTCATGTAAGTCTGTGAGAAAGGGAACTAAAAAAAATAGCTTTTCAGACTTCTGTCTGCCTTGGTTTGTCAAGGGTTCTAGAAAGTAGGTCAGAAATCTATGAGAAGATTTTGAATTGCAAAAGTCCTATGCTGGAATAGAGAAGGTTTACATATTCAAAAAGAAGACAGAAAAGAACTGAGAAAGAAAATATAGAATATCTGTCCTTGGGTTTCTTTACTACTTGAAGGAGGACAATTGTTGCTGGTTTTGTTGTGGGTTTTTCAGCTGGGGAGGAGCTGTTCTGACACATGCAAGTTCACTTCTCCATGGCTACAGGGATTGGGAGAGTTATTTTACTGATGGGTGATAGACAATTGGGTCAGCAGAAAGTGTTCTAGGAATTGCAGCTGATAGCTGGGGATAAATGTGTATGAGAATACTTTGCTCTCTCTTGAATTAGAATAACCTTAGTGGTTTTGTGTTTATTTGGGTTTATTTGGGTTTTTGGGTTTGTTTTTTTTTGTTTTTTTTTTTTTTTTTTTTTTTTTTTTTTTTTTTTTTTTTTTTTTTTTTTTTTTTTTTAGATTTGTTTGTTTCATTTGTGTGGAAGTTTTTTGGGGTTTTTTTTGGTAAAAAACAAGTTCCAATTCATGATGTTATATGACTGGGGGAAGCATTTTTGTATTAGGAGATTTTTGTAGATTTTCTGGGGCTTGAGTTCATGTTGTGTACAAGGTATTCTGCAACATAAATTAGTGTATGTTAAATCTCATAAGTATCCCAAATACAAGAAGAAGTGCCTAGTGTTTTGTGCTTTTGAAGAAGGAAACTGCTCTTTTAGTTTTAGTTTAGTCTAGTTTTTGGTCAACTCAAAATATTGCTAGAAATGAAGCTGTGGAAAAAGAGTTCATACAGTTGGCTTTCATTGATTATAATATAAATAAATAGAAAATAAAAAGTTTATGCCTTCTATGAAACTTCTGATGTATCTTGGTCTACTGTTTTACATATTCTATTGATTTGATTTGACTCTTCATCTGAAATATTTCAGCTCTTCATTCTTCCACTTCAAGTGGCACGTTCTTAAGGTTCACAATGTTCCACTTTGGCTAATGATCTTTATTTTCTCTGTTGATAGGCTCTCTTATCACTACAGAGGAGTATCCTTATGGGATAGGGCCAATAAACTACTTACATGTGTAAATCTAAGCCAGAAAAGCATCTTATCTACACAAAGAGGGTACATGAGGTACAGCTGAGAACCCTCCTAGTGGAATTCAGGTGTCCACTTCCTAGTATCTCAGTGCTCCAGATGAAACAAACAATACTGGTGTAAAATAATAACCTCCAAATGCATACATGTGTGCATTTATAGCTACAGACAGTACAGGAATTTCCTACTGTAGCCCCATAGGTAAAGGATGGACCACTTTTAAAGCAACATACTTAACACAATGTAGTTCTGGTTTAAAATGAAAGGCACTTGTACACTGACCGGATTCACATGTGCTTTCTAAGTTCATTTGGCCATATGCTCTCCTTCTTCTTTATATGTCTTTCATGGATCACATCTTGAAAATAACCTTGAAAATAACCCTAACCGTCTGAAAATAACAGACACATAGAAGATACAAACAATATTTTGGCAGGAAAGTCTCTATAGAAAGAGGTTGAAGTAGGTGAAAAATCAGAAAACTTTGGAAACATGTAGAAGAAGGAAAGGAATAATGAGCTCAGAAGCTAAACATGGCTAAGACAAGAAATTTTTTAACAGTGAACATTGTATACAATTTTTTGGAGGGTATTTCTCAGGCCATGTCAATTGCAAAGAAAAAAGAAAGTAGAAAAAAGTATGCTTCCTACTTGGGGAATATCCAGTACATGCTTCTATACTTGTTCAAAATCCTAGGAAACAAAGAGAGATTGTATTTATGTCTTCATTGGAGGTTATGTTGGGGAAATTGTGAAATTTTTTCTTGCAGTTTAAATCTTCTTGTGTACTATAAGACGTTTATAACATTTTTTTCAACATTTTTACAGAAGGATAGGTAATTGTCCCAAAGGGAAAAAAAAAGGCCTACAAAGCAGTCTTTCTGTCTGTCTACCTCCCTGAATTTGTTCGGTGTGTGCAGATAAGCAACTGGAAGAAATGGTGGGAGAGTGAGTGACTATGCACAGGAACGAGGAAGGGTACACAGCCTTTTCATTATCTGAGTCAAGCCTCTTGCCAGCTGTTTTTGTTGGTGTAGGTTTTGCTGAGTCTAAGAATGTCACAAAAACTTTTTAAAATTTATTTGTAGTTGCACACAAATTCTAAAGGATTTTATATTAGAAATTAAACAGTGAGAGTGAAATTTGAATCCAGGGCACTTGGTAAATATGTCTTCAGGAATGCCACAATGCTTTGGAGGAGGGAGAAGAAGTGACTCAATAACAGTGCACAAACACTTAGGAGAAGGCTGGTGAAAATACTGTGTCAGATGGACTTGTTGAGTCCATCAGCTCTTGAGACCCCAGGAGGACACGAGCTGCAGAGCACAATGTATCTCTAAGCTTAGAGATATGGGTCCTTACGAACAGTCTAATTTCTGCATGCCTGGGCTCCTTCACATTGTCTCAAACTACCCTGAGAAAGGAGCTCTTTAGAGTATTTTGTTAACACAAACAATTGCTGTGGAGAATTTTAAGCATGTTAGGGATGGGCTAGAGAAGGAACTGTGAAATGCAGGTCTAACCACCCATCTAATTTAGACTCCTGGGGCAATATTTTCTTTGAAGAAATCAATAACCCTCCCTCCAAAGCAAACTGTCAAAACAAAAGCCCATTTGACTCCAAAGTTTCTCCTCCTGGCACTCTAGCTACTGAAAAGTGTCAGTTACATAGAGAAAAATTTTTAGGGTATTGTTTTAATAAAATAAAAAATGTGAGACTAGTTCTGCTGTTTCTTCAGTAAATGACATAGTTAGGAAGAAATGTCGAAGGATGCTTAGCAGAGCTTTACTGGATGTATTTAACTGAAAATGGAGTCAGAGATTCAAAGGTGATGATATCACCACATCCTGCAAAGTTTAAACAACCAACCTCGTCATGATTGCAGTGCTTGTTAAAAGCTGCTTTCATTAGCAAGTGATAATATGGAAAAAGTCTTTACATTGTGACTTAGGAAGTCTGGACTTGGCTATCTTCCCCCATATCCTGACAAAGATAAGACGGGGAAATGCATCTTTTACATTTATTGTGAAGTCAGTAGAAGCTGAAACAGGTTAGCACACTTAGAACAGAGGCATATGTATTTCTTCCCGGGATATGCATAGAAACACTACAAAATTTTGCTGGCAACTGTTACACATGTGCGGTGTCTTCATTTTTGTAAGATGCTGTATTTGCATTTGCAAAGTGTTGTTTGGAATACCTGTGAGCTAGAAATGTTAAGTACTGTAAAATCTCTGTCTTCTAAAGAATTACCTTTTGTGTCTAACATTTTATGTTTTAGGCAGCTGAAAAGAACATTTTCAACATAGAATAACAGTTTTACATTCCAATGGTAGGAACAATTGTGTGAGTCATAGTTTTATTAAATTTATCATCTATCAGTGACTGCCTATTCCCACATTTTATTTCCATTTTACTCTTGTACCTTAGTCATCCTTTTCCTGTAGTTCCTGTCTCTCTGTAACACACATCTATCTTCTTCCCCCTCCCCCTCCAAGTCTTGCAAGTCTCAAGTCTTAATTATTTAGAGCAGGGAAGAAGATATCAGGATAGTATAATTTGACAAGATTCAGATTACATCCCCTGACGAATAGCAAATGTACAATGGGAACTTGTGTGAATTACATAAGAAAACAATGGCATTTTGAGAATGGCCCTGAATTGAATACAGTTCAGGCATGCATACCTAAGAAAGGATCTCTGCCATCAATTACTTTCAGGCACCTGTGTGCAAAGTGCTCGGCGTTCTCTGCAGAACAATGGAATCCTTTTAATACTGTAGTCTTAGGATTGTTGAAACCATTGATTTACTGTCTTCAGAGCTAAAGCCACTCATTACCAAGAGTGTTCTACAAACCCTCGAAGTGACTGTAAATCTCTCATGTGGTAATGCAGCAGACCATAACCCCACAAGAAATAAGGGCAATCAGCAAACCCTTTCAGGTGTACAGAGGTTCTTCAAGTGAAAGGTTTTGGAGGTCCCCCTTTGTTTTTGTGGACCTTTGTGTGCTAGAGATGCTTAGCAGTGAAGCTGGTACTGGAAATTCTGAATTATTACTTTGTTTGTCACGTGAAACCAGAAACCTGTCCAAAATCAGTTGTTTTACCACTAAAAGAGTTCCTTCCCCCCTATTTACCACAGTTTTAATTGTTCAGAATTAAAGGGATAATGGGTTACTTAGTTCATCTGTATCTGTTTTTATGGCTCACTCTAGTCCAAGATGAAATGTTGAGTACAAAGTCATAGAAGAATATTTCTTATCTGAATATTTTTTCTTTCAGTAAAATGTCTCAGATTTTTCACCTCTCTCTGCGGCAGTGCAGGTAAACTAATGGCCCAAAGAACTAGAAGCTTTGATTGTTATTCAGTTTGTTGACAAGCGGCAACCATTTAAAACTAGAGACCATCAAAACTGTCTTGGTAAACCACAGAGCATGGTGGGTTGGCTGTGTTGTAATATTTTGTTTCCTTTTGTAAAGCAATTTGCAGAGTATTTACCCCTGTGGAAGGAGTGACTTGACACCCAACTGGCTGCTATGTAAAGCACTTTAAAGTCATAAATGCTGAAACTACAGGCTGACAAGGAAGAGCTGACCAAGATGGAATGCAAGACATCAAGTGGAAACACTTTTAATTTAATTTAGGCACGAATATTTAATGTTCATTCATAGAAGAAGAAAGCTGAAAGGTATTCTGAAAGGCTTGCACAATAACAGGAGTTTTAAGTAGTTGGATCTGGAGAGTTTTCTCCTTCCAATAACTGAAAATAGAAGCAGTAATTCTGGATTCATTACAATGTACCTAGGAGAGAAGTTCTGCTTTTATCTATTGAAAGAAAAAAATGCCTTGGTTTTTGTCAAAGCCAAATATTAAAATAGCAGTAGTCACAAACCAGGGAAGAAAATCTAAGTGTAGATCGTAGACTGATTTTCAAAAACATGTGGTTATGATTCTTTCTGCTTCAATTACAATTTTTCAAAAATGGGGGAAAAAAGATTTAAACTAGAAACTTTATGGATTTAGCCAGTTTCATAAGTTGAGCTCTGAGGAAAATATTAAATATTAAGAAACCAGTTAAGGTCTTGAGACCTTTCACAACAAAAATCTCCCAGGTGCAAACAGATTGCAAACTGATGAGGAGACTTGCTAGTTCCTTTATTAAATCTAATATTGTTACATTAGTTTGGTGATATAATAATATTTCAGGGACTAGGTGATACCAGTTAGTATAAGATGGCTTTATGTTAGTGTTATGTTATGTTAATGTTAATATTGATACACTAAAGTTGTACTGGAGGTAGAGTTGTTATGTGGTCATACATAAAACTAAATATATGTGTAGTATGGAGATATTACAATCCTCCTACTCAAGTGCAATGTCAAAAGAGGTGACTATCTAGATGTAGATTTGCAGGCCTTGCAGCTTAGATATATGCTTAGGAAATTAAGTTAATAAATGTTACTTAGTGGTTTAAGTGGTTAAAAGATTCATTCCAGAATGACTGAAGCAGTCTTCGACTGCTTGCTCTTCTGTCTATGCATAGTCTAGAGTTTAAAGTGCTCTAAAACCTGGTTTGAATAAATAACCAGATTTTCCACTGAAAATATTCTGGCCCTCAGCTATTCCATCTTTTTTAGTTCTGGGAATGAATTTGGGACAGTAGTGAACTGGGGAAAACCACTGGATACTGAGTCTCCTATGGAGTTCACAGAAACATAAAATAACAGAATCACAGACCGGTTGAGGTTGAAAGGGGCAGTATCTGGTCCTATGCTCCAGCTCACCTAGGGTGACCTACAGCTCATTGTCCAGGATCATGTCCAGACAACTTTTGATGGTTTTCAAGGATGGAGACTCCACAACCCTTCTGGGCAACCTGTGCCAGTGTTCGGCCACCCTCACACCTCTGTCAAGCTGCTCTCCAGCGGGGTGGCCCACTGCATATACTGGTGTGGGGAGTTGTTCCTCATCAGGTGCAGGGCTTCGCACTTTTCTTTGCCAAACTTTACAAGGTTCCTGTCAGCTCATTTCTCCAGCCTGTCAAGGTCCCTCTGGGTAGCAGCCCGACCCTCTGGCCTATCAGCCACTCCTCCCAAATTTGTGTCATCAGCCAGATTGCTGGGGATATTCTCTGCCCCATCATTTAGATCATTAATGAAGATGTTTAACAGGACTGGACTCAGTACAGACCCCTGGGGTTCACCTCTCCTTACCAGCCTCCGACTATATTTTGTACCACTGATCACCACCCTCAAGGTCTGTCCATTCATCCAGTTTTCAATCCACCCAATTGTCTGCCCATCCAGTCCCTATAGCAACAGCCTGCGTCTGTTCTGGGAGGCAGCGTCAAAGGCCTCATTAGAAACTCGTCAGACGCCACTCCCCCCCTCATCTTCCAGGTGCATCACTTCATTGTAGAACGTTATCAGGTTAGTCAAGCACTTTAATGTAGTGAATCATGCTGACTACTCCTGAGAAATTTCTTGTCCTTCATGTGTCTGTTTACAGAATAAGTTGCTCTACCAGTTAGATCTGCAGATCTTTGGATTAGTAGTGGTCATAAATGGATGGATCTTTATCTACATCTTACCTGGTCAAAGAAAGAAACAGTTCTGTATGCCGTTGGTGTACTTTGATTAGCTGGTACAAAATTGCACACTACAGAGGAGAGAAGAATACCAGGTGGCCGTATACTGGCCACAATAGTCATGCCATCATAAATTAAATAAAGGTACCAGCATAAAGTTTCTCTCTTCTCTAAGCTGGGTGTTTTCTGATTAGAGTGGCTTCAATTTTCTGTTATTGAATGGCTTTCACTCATACATCACTCACCCTTTTGCCTTCTCTTAGCTGATACAGTGTGAGTTTCATCTCTTATTTTAGCCAAAGATTTCTTCAGGATGAACTAATATTCTAATGAGTAGTATTACTTGATGGGAATGTGCAGTGAGATCTGTTAACTTGTAGTACCATGCTCAAGCAGCAACTAAATGAGTCAGCAGGAACATGTGTAAACTCGGAGATGGTGTTTGTAGTGTACCCTATTTCCTACAAATCTCTCTCCTGCACACAAGCTGTATGCCAGAAAAGCACTTCTGTGGTTCTCCTCTGTGCTATGCAACTATTACTTTCTGGGTCTTCCCCTTACAACACTGGGACTTTGCAATCTCATCTCAGTTTGTCTGTTTTTAATGGGATTTTTCTCAAAAAGACTGCATTTGTCCTTCTAAAAAATGAACCCTAAATGGTGATAATGGTATTCTATTCCTTCCCAAAATGATACTTATTTGTCTAACTTCATTTCACTTCACAAAAGACTGTGAAAATTCTGACTCTGGACATTTCAACTGTTGAACTGATATTTTGTCAAGAAACATTATTGAATTGTAGATAAAGATATTTTTAACTCGCTTACTTGCTCAGATTAGCTGCCGTGGATGATCATTAATGGAGGATAGTGCATTTTTTTTCTATGTAGAACTATTGCTTAAATACTGTGGTTTTTCTCATGTTTCTCCATTGTTTCACTTGCTACCATAGAAGCCACACAGAAAAGTGCCTAACTTTATAGGCAAGCAACTAGTTTAAGTTGCATGCACAATCTTTCTGGTGTAATGACATGAGTAAGATAGTTGACATCTAAAAAAATGAACCCTTTTGAACTGAGCAGTGCTCTGATCAATAATGAAAAAGGTAGGATAAAAGGTATGAGAAGAAGGGAGAGATGGAAGCTACAGATGAGGGTGCTGTTATGTAAGCATAGAAACATTGGAGTTAGACTGTGAAAGAACAAGAAAAAGAACAGAAAGAATCTCTGTACAGAGATTCTGCAGAAAGAATTCAGAACCTAACAAATACATAAATATATTTATTAATGTCTCAATTTCTGTTGCTTTGTTATCACAAAGAAGATAAACATTTGATTATCGTTAAAGGTTTTCTGTTAAAATATCTTGTATTCATTGAAAAGATTTTGTCATAAACTACTGCCTGACAGATTCTATCAAGATGTCTGTTAATCATAAAGTCTTACCATGAGTTAGCAATGTAAGGTTTTTGGGACTTTGCTCTATAGAGCTTAGAGAGGATTGGTTTTTGTCTTGGGCAATCTGTGCTCAGAAGGACTCATCCAGTAGGTCTGCATGTTGTCCTGTGGAGTACAGTGTATCTGCTGTACGGGCAGCATTTCTTAGACAAGATGAACAGGCAGCATCAATTTTTTCAGTTCAGTGTTATGCAAGTGTTCTTTCAAATGAGGGAGCCACCTTCTATCTGTTGCCAGTGATTCTATAAGTCTTCTGGGCTATTTGAAGTTGGATCTCCCAAGTTTTGCATGGGGCAAAGTCTTATGATTCAAGGCAAGAACAAAAGATAGGTTAGTAGCTCACTCAGGCCAGATATTTAAGTGGTTGTGTAGCATCTATAACAGAGCCTGAAACTTGTACCAGTGAAAACTTACATTGTTTGTGCAGTAGAAGTGTCTGGAAAAAGAAGGCTGGCTTTGTTACTTTCTCCTTGGCAAAATTTAGGAAAAAAGTCAACACTCCTCCAAAATTTTCATTAGAAATAAAGAACATAGGAAGTTCAGAAACTTCAATTTATTTTTTTTCCAGTATGATAGATATGGCATTGAAGTCAGTGAAAGATAAAATTTTGTGATTCTCCTTCCCCCTCCTCTGCTCAAGTTAATTTAATCAATTTTCAGACATTCTCTGATCTGAGGATGAGGTTATTACAATTTACACAAGCTTTAAAAAAAGGGCTGTCACATTTACCATGGACTTAAGGAGAGCAGCAATTCCTTAGTACATAATACTTTAATCTTATTTGAGCCTTATGTTCCTTAGCCTTTCAGTAAACAGAAGTACATCTTGTTTTCATGTCTTGAATATTTGTACAGAAGAAAAAGGTAATTAAGGGAAAAGCTAAAGCTTTTTTCAGCCAAAATTTTTATTTTCAAGCACTCAATACAGCATCTTAATTCTTCAGCCTTTCTTAAGGAATACAATGCAGTTGACCTTACTAAAAACCATAATTTTTAAGGCATGCTCACTTGAATAATGCTGTTTGGTGTTTGAAAGTATGAGGATGCAAAAACAGCAGGAGGAAGTATGAAGTTTCCTTCTGTTTACTGTGATTTATTAATAAAGATTAAAAGCAGTCCAAGATAAATCTGCCACTGCAAATGGAAATTCAGCTTGTGTGTGGGTACTGAAGCGCTTGTGTCAGGAAAGACCTATGCAAATGTAGAGGGGGAATGGTCCTATCTTTTCCTTTTGCTGCCTGGTGTAGCATGTGTTGTCTGTTGCATTTTGGAGGGCCCAAATGTGTTGAAAGTCAGTAGAATCTTGTCTATATGCCCTTGTGATAAATGCTTTCTGATTATAGTGAGGCAAAGTAGTGCTATAGCCAGTGGTAGTGTTTCTGCTGTAGTGTCTAAAACAGAGTCCTGGATCCAGCCAGGACAGGGTTAATTTTCACAGAGTCAAGATGGGCATGGTGAGGAGGTAATTCTATACCCCTCATGTCATTTTCTGGGGTGCGTGGGAGGATTCCCACACTGGGCTGGGTTGCGAGGCAAAGGGAGCGGTGGAGTATTGCCGATGGTTTCTGTGAGGGGTGGGCAATGACGTGTGAATCAGTTGCCTTTTTTCTTGTACTGCTCTGTCATTAGTATTGTTCCTTGTCTTATTTTATTGTTGATTGCAGTAAATTGTTCTTATCTTAATCTGTGCTCTTTCCCTTTTTTTCCAACTGTCTTCTCCAGCCTGCCACAGGGGGAAGGAGGACTGGGGAGCGGGGAAGCAAGCAGGTGACAGGATGGTTTGAAGAGCTTCGGTGGGAACACCAAACTGGGGAGTATCACTCCTAAACCATGACACACAGTACCTTTACCTGGGGTTAAACACAGTTTGATAAAGAGCCCCATACATAAGGAACTGCTTATTACTTAATGGTATGATAGAAATACAGATAAATCATCACACAGATGCAACTGCTGAGAAACTAAACACTCATGACAGAAATTAAAGCTGTAAAAAAATACCCTCTATATCATATGCTTACTTATATGCTAGTGAACACGGCAGAAAGTGGAAAATCCATAAATTAAAAAAAAATCAACTGAAACTTGCCTGCTGTCTTGACATTTGTTCATATCTTTTTGCCTTCAAATCAGGTCTAACAGTATATTTGGGTGCACAATTTCAAGACATTATTGAAAAAAAAACAATAGTAGAAGAAAATTGTGAAATTTGGACCTTCATAACACTTTCTAGTCCAGAACAAAAGCAGGACTAACCCACTAGCACTTTTTATTTTATAGCTGGTATGAAGCAGTGTTGCTTCAGCTAGGTCTTATAATTTATCTGTGAATAAATAATATAATTTCCTTTACTGGATGTGACTTGTCCACTTGTGCTTACAGCCCAAAAAGTCAATCCCATCCTGGGCTGCATAAAAGCAGCATGGCCAGCAGGTCAAAGTAGGGTGATTCCTCCCTCCCTGTTCTGGCCTGGTGAGAGCCCACCTGAAGTGCTGTGTCCAGCTCTGGGGTCCTCACGACAGGATGGACAGGGACCTATTGGAGCAGGTCTAGAGGAGGCCACCAAGATGATCAGAAAGGTGGAGCACCTCTCATATTAAGACAGGCTGAGAGCGTTGAAGTTGTTCAATTGGAGAAGAGAAGGCTCTGGGAAGACCTCATTGTTGCCTCTCAGTACTTAAAGGGTACTATAACAAAGTATATAACAAAGACTATAACAAAGACTGAGACAGACATTTTTGCCTGTCCTACTGGGATAGGACAAGGACTAATGGTTGTAAACTAAAATATTCAGGCTACATGGAAGGAAGAAATTTTTTTTGTGAGGGTGGTGAAACACTGGAACAGATTGCCCAGAGAGGTGATAGATGTCCAGTCTCTGGAAATATTCAAAACCAGGTTGGATAGGTCTTTGAGCAACCCAGTCCAGTTGAAGATGTCCCTGCTCATTGCAGTGGGATTGAACTAGATGACCTTTAAAGGTCCCTTCAAACCCAAACTACTTTAGGATACCACTGAAGTTTTTTTCTTATATGTGGTAATTAAAGTCAAAAAGAGGCACTACTGTGGATAGTTTAGTGATATTTGATTCATACTGAATTCTTACTGCTTCCAAAGTTTAATTTCTGCACATTTTTAGGAATATATGGAAAATCTTTTTCCCATGTTGGAAGGCATCTGACTATATAAAGCACATATTCTTGTACAAAGAAAATAATCCAATGTTGATAGGACTTTATATCATACAATAGAATCATGCTTAGTCTATGTATGTGACATTCTGGGATATTTTTTACTTAGGAAGGGATTTGTGTCTGGTTTCTACCTTTCTTTTTTCTTGAAGTAAACAGTTGTCTTAGGTATCCAAAATATTTGAGTTGTGAATTAGGCTTCAAATACAGCTTTAACAAGTTGTTTTGTTCCCTTCTTTTTCATTTCTCCACTGTGGAAAATAATTTTAAACTAGTCTCCTTGGGAACTTCCTTTGGCACGCTATCTTTTCTCATTTTGCCTGTGCTTGCACTACAAAACACAAATGCATAATGAAAAAAACCAGCTGTCTTACCACCTTCCTACTGCATTTCAAAACACCAAAGCTATTTTCCATGTACTACATCTTGCAGTATAAGGACACTAATTAAACTACAGTTCTTCCTGTTGCTACCATCATGTACATCACCTCTCAAATGAGATAACGAAGGTATGAGAGTTAACGTGTTACTTAATTGGAGAAGCTGTAGGGACAAAAACCAAAAGCCATACTAAAGCACATTGAATGATAGCAGTAGTCAGAGCCATCTGCAGGAAAAATTTAGAGTGATATAAACTAAAGTGCATCTTGCTGTTCTTAAGTCTAAGGGAAAATAAATCACGTGCCTGGATTTCTCAGCAAATTTACTTTCTTATGGGCAGGAATGAGTGCATTCAGTAACAAAGCATGTCACATCTTCTGTTTTCTGTTGCCTAACCCAGAAACTCCCAGGCTTGATTGGTGAAAATGGTGTTTTCTTAATAGACAGAGTACTGTGTAACTATTGTAACATGAGAGTTGTTGCCTCTTTCTTTCCCACATATCACCTTGCTCAGTTCCTCACCATATTCTTTCTGACTAGCACTACTAATGTTAAAAGATCTATTCTGTCATGAAGTAAATTCCTTAATGGATTCTACATAATAGTATATGGAGAAACAGCTAAGCGACAAATGATATCAAGGCATTCTTAAAGACAAAAAATTTTTACTTGCTTCTCCATTTTCTAACAAAGCTCTGAGATTGTAAATCATTCACTGAGATGCTTCCACTGCCCTATAAAATGAGAGAATCATAGAATCATTGAATGGTTTGGGTTGGAAGGGATCGTCTTGTCCCAACCCTCCTGCATGGGCAAACACATCTTCCACTAGACCAGGTTACCCACAGCCCCATCCAGCCTGGTCTTGAACACCTCTAGGGATGGGGAGTCCACAACCTCTCTGGACAACCTGTTCCAGGGTCTCACCACCCTTATAGTAAAGAATTTCTTTTGAATGTCTACCCTCCTTCAGCTTAAGGCTCTTTTCCCCCTTGTCCTTTCACTACGTGTCCATGGGAAAATTCCTCTCCAGCCTTTTTTTCGTCCCCCTTTAGGTACTGGAAGGTGCTATAAGTTCTTCCTGGAGCCTTCTCTTCTCCACGCTGAACAACTCCAACTCTCCCATTCTGTCTTCATAGCAGAGGTTCTCCAGCCCTGTGATCAACTTAGTTGCCTCCTCTGGACTTGTTTCAACAGGTCCATGCCTTTCCTCTGCTGGGGACCCCACAGCTGGATGCAGAACTCCAGGTGGGGTCTCACCAGAACAGAGTGGAGGGACAGAATGTCCCCCCTTGCCCTGCTGCTCACGCTGCTTTGGATGCAGCCTGGGATACAAGTGGATTTCTGGGCTGTGAGCACACACTGCTGAAATGTGTCAAGCTTGGGAAAAGACTTTATCTGTTGCCATTCTGGACACATGTCAATAGGGAGTATTCTCTTAAAAGTATTTCTAACTTTTTGGTTAAAAATCTCACCTAGAAAATCTGAGATGACCAAATTCCTAGCACATATAAACAATATATTTGAGTTTCTGAAATCATGTACAAGAGTTGCAATCTACCGTGAAACTATGCTCTTATCAAGCAGCTGGACACTCTCCTCCAACATACAACTGGCAAAACTTTGAAGCTTTTTAGGGGGTCCAGTAATATTTACTTTCAGTGGAAACTAGCCTGGCCTATTTTGTTAATTCTCTCAAATTAAGTTTGATTTCAGTTTTAAGCAGGAGACACTTGACATATGTGCGTTTGGTTGGTTGGGGGTTTTTTTGTGCATCACTAGTGAATTTGAATACCCTAATGCTTATTTAATTTACTGTTGTAATCAGGAATACTTCCACTGTAATTCCACGCTATTCCAGTGATATTAATTAAAATCTTACCAGGGTGGAATGTAAGGGGCAGGAAGCAAGCCAGTCCGCCAGTGCTTGAAAAAAAGTACTTTCCTACCGCATGACTTGGAGTAGCCTTCATAGCTATTTGCCCTAGCCCTTAGGCTTTAATTATGTCCCTCATGCCCTTCCTAACAGCAACAATCCTTACTATGCCTTGCTGGAAGCAGTACAGGTGAAGAAGATAAAGTCTCTATCGTATAAGGACATTGTCAGAGTTTCAGCCTACTATTGGTGTTCATTAAATTATTTCTTCCTCACCTTCTTTTTCTTTGTGTACAGTAGACCTTAACCAGGGAGAACTGGTTCTGTTTTTTATTCGGGCTTCGGTAATTCCTTGCACAATTTATCATACAACAGAACAACTTTTTCCATATATGACTAGTAACCCATTTCCTTGCAGTTTTTTATCTATGTGAGCAAATGCCAAAACATTCACACGAGGACGTCTGTGTTTCAATTAATTTATCATATTAAAATGGAGGTTGAAAGGAAAAAAATTCTAAAATTCATAGTATGAAACTCAGTTCTTGGTATTTCTTTATTTAACTCATGTTACTGGAAAACAGTTTGGTATTTTAAAAATAAAAAAATGCTTTCAATATCAATAAATTTTGGTGAATCTTTGAAGACAATTTTAAAGCTGGAGCAGTTGCAATATATTGCAACTTAATTTTAATATCTTTACATAGCAAGTGAAGCAGTTTTATCATTCTTTTACTGGCCTGTTTTATATCCTCTACTATACTTCAAGGTGTTTCTAACATGTACTTTGCTCTCATTTTGAAATATTATTTTTGACTGTTCCCATTTTTCTTTCAGTGCCATTCAGTTCCATAAGGGCCAAATGCTGCCACATTTGCACAGCAGTGGGACTGCTCCTTCAAAAAAGAACTGTTTGGCATAATTATGATAAACTGTGCCTGACTGTTTAAACTTCATTGTGTTCTAAGTGCTTATAGAGCTAATAGTTGCTTACTCACACACTTCTTTGAATTTGACTTGGGGCTATCTTATTATGTTATGACCTATCAGCTGGGAACCTTGACCTGTACGTTGGTTGCATTTTTAATTGCTAACATATTTTGTTAATTGTTCACCTACAGAGAACAGTTACCTAAAATCTCCTGGTTAATGAGCTCATTACAATCCTGTATGCTTTGTAAATGGCGACCATTACATATATGACAAATAAAAAAGCTTTCTTGAGCTGGATTAAACCAAACTCAAACCAATCCTTCCTTGTGAAGGACTTCTGTGCCTTGTTTAGGATAAATATGGCCAAGATTAAGTATAAATAATATTAATAGTAATGCTCATGTAGTATATTTTAAGACAGTGCCAAGATCCAATACAAAAAGTGGCTTTTACCTCTTGTGCAATATATGTACATTACATCTCTGAGTTTCTTCAGATATAAAATAACTCCAAGCTTTTTGCAATAAATCTCTCAATTTTTTCTAGATTGGGTAAAAGCTGATTAATAAAGTAATTTCATGTTTGTCTAAGGATTATTGATAGAAGAAATCCTTGAAATCTCTTAAGAGATTTTTGCCAGTTGTATATAAACAATTCAAAATGGCAGCATCAATTCACAACACTCGTTTTTTGTTGCAAGGTCCACAGAACAGAATCCAAAGGACTGTAAAGACCCCTGACCAGGAAAAAAAAAAACTGAGCACACTTCGTTGATAAAGATTAGAAAGGCACATATAGGTAATAATGATCAGCTTCAGTTCTGATGAGTCTGCCCAAACACTTCCTGGACAGACTAGAAATGCAGTTCCCTAATGCTTTGAATCCTTGCTTCAACTGAACTACTCTTAGAACATAATGGAAGATTTTTTTTTTTCTTTGATTTAAGCCTAAATTCATCTGCAAATAAGACAGGGTAAAACAGTTTCTGGGTGGATAAGGAAAAGATGAGATAAAAGTATGAAACTATAAGAAGATTATTTTTCAGTCACAGGAAGTCACTAGAGTTTAGTTTTTGGACTGGTGTTATGCAGGGCTCTGATTTTTCTCTTTTTTTGATTTACCACTGCAAAAAGAGGTGGGCCATCCTACTGAAGGTTTCTGATGACACATTTCTGCAGGCATTATCAGTATTCATGTGGATCTGACTGTTGTACAAGGAAAAATATATAATCTTGAGTACTAGGGGAAGGGATGTAATACAGTAATACCAAGAGCAGTTTCACTCACAGGCCATGACAAAAACTGACATGAGAATGGGAAGGTGAAGAGAGGTACGTCTGTACAAAGCGAATACAGGGTGACTGTGAGTCACCAGTGTGATAATGAATCCAGGATGTAACTGAACTATAGATTGTGATAGGAAATTATTAATGCTGTTGGACCTGCTTCTACTATGACTCATGCAGAATGCAGTCTATATTTTTGATGGCTCTGAGTCCACAAAGGTGAACTCAGATTGAAATAGACAGAGCTGAAGACTGAAAAGAAGTAGTTTACTTTAACAAACCAGAGACAAACAACAAAAAGACTGTATGTTTTTCTCCCTGCTTATATAATAGAAAATGAAGGAATTAATATTAGGGCAAACTAGCCATTTAAGAAAATTGATATCACTCTCACAAAGGAAAATGGATCTAAAATAACTGTGAACAAGTTCAGGCTAGAAAACAGAATGAAGTCTCTAACCGTGATGAGGGCTGGTGGTGTACCTTCACAAAGACTTAGCTGGAGCAATAACCCTCTGAAATGAGGATCATTAAATATGATGGTGTGATAATGAAGGTGTGGATACCCAACCAAACAGCCCATCTAGTACTTATGGTTCTTGACTAGAATTCCCAGATATTTTGTGCAGGCTACATAAGCAGCTGTAATTAGTTGAAAGGTGTGCCTACGGCTATCCAGGCACGAAATGCTGTGTTTGCTGAAGTAGGAAACTCAGGAAGTGAAGTCATGAAAGAAATCTTAACAAAGAGATCCAGTACAACTGAGGTCAATACACAAGGATGCAAAATTGGTACATCTGTGAAAATAATAAAAATTACAAGGATAGAGCAGAAAATGAAAGACATAAGAGTATAAAGAAATCAGATATAGCATGTGCAGGACGTTTATCGGGGAACTAGTAGGTGGGTGTGGTTGTTGAGAAGGGAGCCATAACAAAAGATAAGAGCATTATAAACAAGTAAAACTTCATTACACAGGAAATTGTATCAAAAAACTTCTGTTAGTAAAGAGTGGACTAAATGGAGCTTAGACTTATCAGCAAAATTTCTGGAGAAATTTGAGATTAAAGTATATAAAGAAGTATGAATAAATTTACCCATTAAACAGAAGACAAGGTGACTGAAGAGTCAAAGAGAGCTACTTTACTTATGAAAAACCCCTGCACAATTAAAAAGGGAAACACTAATGGTCATTATTATTAAGCAATTTTCTAAACCACTGCAATGGGAAAGTGTGCTAAAGGATTTTATACTGTCCATTGTATAAGAAAAAATTCACTGTTAGTCTGGCCCAAGTGATGTGCAGACTAGGACTGACATTCAGTGCTCTCGGTGTCATGACAGAACCACGGCACATACCAGAGGAAGCTGATAAAGCTCAGTGATTATGTGAGACTTGGTAAACCAAGAGTGAGCAGAGATTTTAAAACAGTGACTGCTCAGCTGCTTTTTAGATGTCAGGACTCCTACTTACACAGTTTAATGAGAAAAAAATCTCCAAACAATCTAATCTAATCTTCTTTAGTCTTTTAAAGGAGTTTGCAGATACAAAAAACAAATGGAAAAAAGAATGAAAATACACAATTGTCTCTGTCCCAGTATCTACACACAGTTCCTACACCATGAATGCTGCAATCTCTTGCAGGGGCTTGTGTAGGCCAGATGCATTTCTACAGCACTGGTGTTTCTTTCTGAGTGTGGCAGGTGCAGCTGGCTAGTCTGAGCTGTGACCCACTACCTGGCTGCAAATAAAATGTGGGACTAAGGAGCAAGGGAGTGGCCAGGGATCCATGCCTTTTAGGCATGGGAGAAGCAAAATGATCCTTTCTTGAAAATGTATGCTCTGTATTTTCTTTTAGAGGGTGTGACCATGTTTTACGCAGGTAGACTGTCTTAATAGCAATGGATCAAGACTTTCCTGAGTCTTTTGAACTACCTTACTGCCCAGCTACAGTTGATACAATTTAGGTCACAAACTGGTATCTGACTATACTTTGAGCTATTACACAGGTAAAATAAAGCAGATTTTTTTCCCAGGTGTACTATTGGAATCTTTTGTTTGCTTGTTTTTGTTTTAAATAATAACATGTATCTGCAGAAGGCACCACTGAAAAAATTGCAAAAAGAGTAGAACTAAATAGCTTTTGAATTGAATTCCTTTATAATACTAAGGAGAACATGAATGGGTAGATAAGGTAAGATACAAATATTTAATGCTTGCCAGTCAGTGTCCAACTACTGGAAGATGTTTAGAGGAAGAGTTTCCTTTGGGCAGAATATTCTTCTGTGTAATTTATTATACCTCCTCTTAAGAAGTTTCTTTGTTGTGCTATTAGAAAAACCTGATTGTGTGCTGCCTTGGACATACTATTATTTACATCTCTGAAAAGTAAAGAAGCACAAAGGAGCTTGCAGTGTTTTGCTCTCACTTTGGTCAATGGCAAGGGTTTTCACCAGTTACAGAGAATCAAGCCTTGGAGCTCCAATTAGAAGCACCCATGGCTTGATGAAGCATGATAATTTCAACTTTGTAAGTGAAAATAAAAAGTCAAAACTGGAAAATAGACCAAAAAGGTAATGTCAGTGCATATTTGAACCACTAGTAAAAATGCATATGGGAGACTTCACATCTGCCACTAACATTGATAGGTGTAGCTTAGAAATGTTTGCAGATTCGCATCTATGCTTTCATGGAAGCTATGGAAATGATAAGGCTGATCATACTTTAATTTTCTAAATTATTTTATGAGGTCTTGGATTTTATCCAAAGATACATGGAAAAAATCCAGCAGAGAATTATTATCATTATTATAGGTCAATTATTGATTCTCTGGATGACACGTTGTGGACTGTGCACATGCAGTTGGTTTTGTGATTGACTTGACCAGTGACACTAGCTGCAAAAATAATTTCAGTGTTTTCAGAGACTTGATGTTACACTATCAAAGTTAATGGAAATGTAATGAGTAATTTGAAATAGTGTTGAAATGACTGCATAAATCCTGAAATTTAGCAGTATTTTATATAGGTAGTTTCAGATTTTTGTTCTTGCTGTATTTTCAAAAGGTGGTAAATCTATATTGAATTGTTCATTTCAGCTGGAAATAATGCAAAAAATCCTAGACCTAAGGTATTAAAATGCTTCCTTTGATTAAAAATAGGTTTTGTTAGAGATTGTTTGAAAAAAAAAAAGTGAAAACCCTACTTCAGAAAAAATTGTTAGGTGTCTACAAATATTACAACTTGAAAATAAATTGTACAGTATCTCTTCTTTATTATTTTTAAATTATTTTTTTCTTTCTTTTAACCAGTCTTTCTGTCTTCATTTCTTTGAGTAATTGAGAAAAAGTTTATTCTGTTGAATCACATCTTCCAAAGCAGTCACAGATGGCCTTAGAAAGCAAGAGATAATTCACTGAATGCTGTAAATTCCACTGAAGGATTTAATCTAAATTACTGCATTTTTAAAAGGCCATAAACCCCAGCTTACTTCTTAAAGTATGTTTCATTCTTTGAGTCAAAAGAAAGTGGTTCCAGCCACCACATCATATACTGCTAATTTGTTTTGTCTTTCTCATTAGGTAGGTTAAATGCCACAGTCCCTTTTCTTGGATCTCAAAGGAAGCATGTGAAAACAAAATCACAGGATGTTTACAGTGTGCAACTGTTTCATAATTTTGTAGACAGCTTCTAATTCAGTGATGCTCAGCTTGAATTTAAACACAGTTTACCCAGTAACCAGTCCAATCCACTTTCAAATCAAGTATAGCATGCACTGGAAAGGAGGCATATGTTTACCTTTTCTTTAATACTCTGTCTAGACTTAGGCAGATGAATTCCAAATGTTAAAGGTTAAAATGTTTAACGTTAAAATTTATAGATCACGAAATTGCCCTGTGCACAGTTATTTCTTTTATGCCATGAACTGTCTATAGGTGTTCTTCCTTTACCCTTTTCCTCTCATTGTTAAAATATATTAATGTACTTTACCTTATTAACAGCAGTGGACGTAGACTGAATTTGATCTCTGGGTCTGTCACAGAGTAATTTATCTCAGCAGCACTGTGTGCTATCCTTCCTGATATTTGAAATTTCTTTCACATCAGAATCAAACTAAACTCCTTGTCCATTAGGAGTTTACAAACCTTGCTGAATTATATTTTGCTCTGCAGTCGTATGAAACACCTAGTCATGCTAAACATTTAGATGTATTAAAGGTTCCAATTCTACTTTGTCATGGGGACACAATTCATTTTGTGGGACAGTTTTCGGATCTCTTTTAGACAAGTAAAAGCAAACTTTATGAAATAGAGTGCTACCATTATGTGAGTTTGTAATACACTCAGAAAGTATTGGGAATATTTCTTCAGAATAATGAATAGTAAAAATAAACATTAAGGAGTGAATTTGGAATTAGTCTATCTCCATCAATTTCCACAAATGTAATAATTGCTCATAATGCACAATCTTGATTAAATATATTTTATACATATAGCCAGAAAAAAAATCAACCAGTGTAAGTGCAAATATGAACTCAAACATTAACTTAAGTTCCTATTGCATCTCAGTCCAAAGCTATTTTATTGAATTTCATCAGTTGTGGTATTTTCCTTTTACATATTCCCATGTTTATAGACATATTTCTGTTAATCATATGACATGCTATCTGCCTGCCTAAAGAGTTAGCTAGGCAGTTATCTTAAAACAAATACAGTCTGGTTTTCAGATTTTGCTTGGGCCAAATACAAAAATGAAAAGAGGCTTCTCTAGAGCCTAATCATGCAATAACTTTCCTGTCCGTGTCCTGCATCCTTAAACTAACAGAGTAGAAGAGTTTATTGCTGATAGTATTAAAATCTGGTACAGATAATCAGTGGGTTGGAGTTAAAGGGGACAGAGACAGATAAGACAGAGCTGATTCACTCAGCAAATGCGACTTTTAGGAGGAGACAATGTTATAACCGAAATCAGATTGACTTCCCAGCATTCAAAATTGGTTTTGGCTGTAAAGGGGAGAATTCTACAGAATATGACTTTTTAGCTGGACACTGCTTTTTTCCCAAATGCCTAGTTCTGAAAAGTCCTCACAGGTTCATTTTAAATTTTTAACTTTAACTTCTTATAGTCATAGCTTATCTGCTAACATAAGAGTAGGAAAAACAGACTTTGGTTAGTAAGACCAGCTCAGCAACACTCATTTTCAGGGATAAGAAGATAATTCCTTCTCTGTGAGGTAATAAATTAGTTGATAATTCACTGACTGGAAATTCAAGGAATCAAGAATGACTAGTAGGAATGACTTTTGAGAAGACGAATGCCCCAATTTGTATACATGGAATAGTAACTTGTTTATTTTTCTTCATTTAATTTCCTCTCTCTTCTTCTTTTTTAATGCAAGCCCAAGGGATTTGATAACAAAGAGAGGAAATTAACTGAGGAAAACCAGAGTGTTTTTTTCTGTGAAATGTTATTGATCTCTTGATTACATGACAGAGATGACATAGAAAACTGGCATGGTTTAGTCAGCTTCAGTGAATGCAGTTTGTTTTCATGTCTGATTGTTTTTGTATTAATCCTACTTTTTAGCTGTGTTCTAACATGTTTTCAGGTCTTGTCTGCAAACACTCAGGGACATCTACATTCATGCTCGTTATTGGTATGGGGAGGCTGTAGTCACTTTTCCTTTCATGTTTTCTGTTCTGATGAGACCATGAAGGTTCTATAGCTTAAGGAACCACATTATTGTAGGGCTGCAGAGACGAGGGATGGTGCTTCTAACATTGCCTGCGTAGATGCAGCCAAGGCAAAAGGCAACAGTTCAGAAGTGGGGTCCTTAAAACACTCTAAAAGGTAACTAGTAAATATTTGACTAGCACAAGTACTTGGATGGGAAGAAAAACAATGGTCTTTCAGTGAAGTAACCTGGTCTAAGATCTCTGCATGGTCATAGGAAATATTCTTCCACTATGGCTTAAGAGTCTGGAATTCATAATCATGGGTTCTTGTCCAAGCTAGTTTTGAGCTAAATTGTATTAGCATTGTAACAACTTCAACACATCTGGTGTTCAAACCAGGAGAAACTTGGTGGCTTTTACTAGAATTTTCTTCCTGAAGTGAAACTCACATTTTCAACACAAAACTATATAAGTAAAGCCACATTTATTGAGTCAGTTTCACAAAGTACCAGGGTTCAGGCCATCAGGGACATATCATTACTTAAGATAAATTGAAGGACAAGCTCACAGAAATCCCAAGAAATTCAGTTAAACTACTCGTGCTTACTTATTATCAAACACTTCTGCCTCTTCCTCCTATTTCATGTTCCAGCTTTCTTTATAGACTTGACTTCTCTCTGCTTTTCAATTTTTTTCTTTTGTCTGATATCTAACAAATGCACTATAAATATATGTTGCTACATGTATTTGCAGTCTTCGTTGTGTTTCTGTCACTTTGAGCAATCTGTTTGTTCTGTCTGGTCATGCCATCTCTCTATCTCTTTAGATACGCTCATGGCACTCAGTAATTGTCCCTCCTTCTAATTATTGGCTTCTTTAACAGTTTGACCACATCATACCATTATATGTTTTGCTATGATAGATACCATATATTGTTTGTCTTTATTAATAGATTTTACAGACTATTGTAACATACCAATTTTATGACACCTTATGCAATAGAAAGCAGCCTGTTGCAGACCCATTCTCCACAAATACATATTTGAAGGAACCATTAAAGCCTCCATTCCGTCAGACAGCCTCTGAATTACATTATTAGGGATGTTTTGAAGAAAAGTTCAAAAAGGATCTCCCATGATATAAGCTTCATTCTCTTACTGCTGCAGGCTACATTATCAGAATATTCTTTATAAATTTAAAAAGAGTTGTCTTGAAACAAGTCCTTCTTTCAGCATCCTTCTCACATCTTCCAATAAGCCTGTTAGTAAACTGATCATTTTTAATGACAATTATTAGGAGTCTGGAGTGTATTTTTAGATACAGAAATAAACCATAATGTCATACATTTCCAGGACTTCCCCATTTCTTTTCAGTCTTGCACTTACTGCTTTGCACAGAACACCACCTTTCCCTAAACAGATCTTGTTAAGAGAAGATAATCCAATGAAGGCTATAAATGTTATGGAATATTGGCTTCATATAAGTTAAAATATGCTGGATAAAATCTGAAGATCAAACTTTTTTTTTTTTATTCTCTAATTGTCTGTATCCCATGCATTCCATGCACAGTTTTAGGTCTAATCACAAAGAAAGCAAGAAGTTTGTGTGAAGTCAAAAATGCCAGCTAACAACATTTGTTGCCCAGATTGTTTCTCTGTTTCATTTTTGACTCACTGTTTTCCTGTTTCCTTGCAGTTTTCCACTTGTCCCACAAAGTCACTCGAGTGGTTCCAGAAAGTGCTCTGCTGATTGTCCTCGGACTTTTCCTTGGTGGCATTGTATGGGCAGCAGATCATATTGCCTCCTTCTCCCTGACACCAACTGTATTTTTCTTCTATTTGCTGCCCCCCATTGTTTTGGATGCTGGATATTTTATGCCAAATAGATTGTTCTTTGGAAATCTTGGCTCCATCCTTTTGTATGCTGTCATTGGGACAGTCTGGAATGCTGCCACAACAGGTTTATCTCTCTATGGTGTCTATCTGACAGGAATAATGGGTAAGTTTGATCTATGAAGGCACAATTACGAATGCCATTGTATATGAATTGTTAGATGGGTAATAAGATAGAATTTAACATCTATTTCCAGCAGAAAAATTCAATCTTAATGGGGGCAGTATGTAATATCTGTATCAAATTTAAGAATGACCTGAAAAATCTTCCCTAAGGAAAGCACTAAAACTACTTGAATCCATGTCTCTTATATTGTCCTGCTCTAAATATGTGCGTACACTCTCAGGAAAAAGCTCAGGATTCTTTCTCCTGATGGAGATCTGGACAAAGTACACACTGAAGGGCCTGTTTCTTTCTGCTGTGATAGAAACCTTAAAAGTTCTTGTGAAATCAAAGTGTCTTCCTTAAGTCAGCTTTAGTATTAGGTGTTATATTTAGTGTTATTTAATATTGTGTTATTAATGTATTTAATGTTATTAATGTAATTAAATGTTATGTTATAATAAGTCTTATTTCATATTAAGTGGCCACTGGGTGCGTACTATATGTCTTGCCATGAGAAAAACCCTACAATAATATGCATGACCCATCTACACATCTCTTTTGCATCTTCTGAGTCTGGAAATCGTACCTGAAGATTTAGAAGATTTACAGAATGAAGTAGCAGATGTCTTACTGAAAAAAAAAAAAAAAAGGCAGCCATTTTAATGGGAACAGTACAAAGGGGCTTGAAAGGGTGGGTGACGCACAATTTCCTAGACCACAAATCTGAAAAGTGAGGGTTTCCTATTGCTTGTGCTTTTCCCAGAGAAGCTGTGGATGCCCCATCCCCGGAAGTGTTCAAGGCTAGGTTGGATGGGGCTCTGAGCAACCTGGTCTGGTGGAAGGTGTCCCAGGTAGTGGAACTGGAGGGTATAAGAGGTACCTTCCAGCACAAACCACTCTATGAGTCGAAGACACACTCTGTCTTAATTACACTGTGATATAAGGGCACAGGGCTGCTAGAAGCAGCATAGAACAGCAGTACTTAATCTCTACAGACTTCCATTTGAGGCTCATGTTATGTAATTGCAGATTAATATAGACAATTTGTAATATAGGCAATTATGATACATACATTTTAGATATTCACCTTACTATAACTCTTATTTTAGAAGAAACAATATTTTCATTAGAAGATACAAAGGTGACAGCTCAGATGCAAACACCCTTGACTTTTATAGGTAGATAAGGGGTTTACAGTGCTTTAAGCAATATCTTCATCTGCAATATCACATTTATGGTTCAAATCAGGTTTTCAGTAAGAAAATACATGATAGGGATATTGCTACTGCTGACTGGAAAAGGATTTCTTTATTTAAATATCCAAGATGCTTGGAATAATTTAAAAAATATGACCAAAAATATTTTCTTAAAATCCTGTTCTGGGAAATATAATTTATGATAATTACTTTAAAAAATATGTTGCTCTAAGTCATTAAAGGGAAAGGGTTGATTTCCTTACAACATGTGAAATGGAAAAGTTGACTGTTTTCCACAAAAATTTTACTTTAGGTGAAAAATTCACCTAAATTATTCGTTTCCTCCTGATCTGTAAGCAACTCTTGACTAACTGCAAAAGCTGAATTTGATGATTACATCTTCTGCTTCAACAGTATGCAAATCTTTTAGAGAAAGTGTATACCAGAACTCTGAGCTTACAGCTACATAGGAGAATCAGCCCCTACCACAGGTCATGGCTAAAGCTCTACAAGAGAAATATGGGGATGTTAATAAAGGCGAAAAATAAACTGACATGTCTGATGAATTTAAATGTTTAGAAAAAGCTTTATTGGTGTACTGTGGGGACCTGTCTTTGCCATGAAGACCTACTAAAGTTCTAATTTCAGCTGTGAAAAAAGCCAGACAAGGCTGTCCCTGATTCAAACTATGTCATTCTTCAGTAAAGCTGAGTAGGAGTCTAAAATACCCATATGACACGGACTTACTAATCCACTAAATCTATTGTGATGACCTTCAAGAGGTCAACAAGATCTAACCACCCCACTTGGTGAAAAACCTTGCTGTTCTTACTTTCTGAAGATAGGAGAATGCTGAGTTACTCAGTTTCCAGAAGAGTTCATAGTACCTTCTGTTTGAAGCTCTATGGCATATATTTGTTTCTATCCCACTTGTTCTACAACTTAAGTGAATAATGCTAAAAGTAATATCATTAAAATTTAGAAATGTAAATCCACTACAGACTAAAAATGACTTCTAACTTTGCCATTCAATGGGCCTGTAGTACTGTCCATCAATATAAGAGTGCATAATCCAAACTGGATTGCATAGATTTCCTGCATAAACAAGCATAAAAGCAGCTCTTTGTTGGCATTGAATACCCTTGCAGATATTATAGTTTGCAGAAGGAAAATGTAGAAGGTGATAATGGTGAAAAAATCCTTCTTTAGAAGTGGAATAAAAAGATTAGCACATTAAGTGTTAACCATCAGTCATATCAGTCTGCTTCCCCAGAACAGGAAGAATTATGTAATATTAAACCTTCCAGCCTGATAGCAGCGAACTGTTCACCGTTTGCTGGAGAACTAACACATGCAGCAGTATTGTGGTTGTGACTAACGCTTGGAACAGTTTTTCCTGTACAATCTAGGTCATAGTTGCAACATGCTGATCGTGTCTAAAAGTCTTAAACTGGACCCAGTGAACTTGTCTTGGTCAGGTATCATTGATGAGCTGGAGGAAGCCATGATCACCAGTTGAAAATAATTTCCGTTATTAGTCTAAATGAAAATCTGATTTAGAAACTCCAGGCATCTTGACAGTGCTTTGTAGGAATTATAGATGTGTCCTAATCTCCCCATAAATATTTGCTTAACAGCTTTGCAAGTCTTCAAAGAATGTACCAATGATTATAATTGGTAACACATAAAAAAGATAAGGAATCTCAGTGAGCAAATTTATTTTCAAACCTTACGTTCTATTATACCCTGATATCTGATAGTTGTCATTGACCTTGTTCCTTCCTTGGGCATGCCTGAGAAGGACAACATTTTGTGGAACCATTGCTTAGATTTAGGTTCAAGGCTGTTCTCAGAATTTTTGGTACAGACTTAAGGTCACTGCTTCAACCCCACTCTCACGCTAAAACAGATAGGCTCAGTCCTTGTTCACAGCCCAATGTGTCCAAGTGTGAACAAGACTATTTAACTTGTTAGAAAAATAAGGTAGTTATATGTCTGCGCAAGCTATGAATTTCTGTTTTCAGGGCTGTACCAAGATCCCTAAAAACTGTATAGATATTCTGATTGGCAGATAGCTGCTAAGAGAATATATATATCTGCAGCTCCACCAGATGATTGGGCATTGTCACATTATAACAGGGTGTTGTCTACTCATCTCTCTGACTGCCCATATAAGCATCCTTTTCTTGAGTAAATAAGACAATGCCATTTTGTATCAAAAATATTTGGAATCTGGTTTCTGTTTCAATTACATTCTAAGTACAAACCATTTTGAATTTGAAAAATTACCTTTCAGAGTTCTTTCTAGAGGAGTGACCATGTTGTTCTGGAAGTACCTTACAGGCAATACTGATCCTGCAGCTGTGGCTACTGACTATCATAGTCTGATGTATGCTTCCAAACTATTTAATTAGACGAATTTCTTCTTTACCTGTAGAAATCATGCCTGATAATTTTGGACATGGACCTCTGCATTATGTCTGAATGAATGAATTCTCAACATGTTCCTTCTTTGCTCTTCCTCATATAATTTTTGGCACCATCACTTTGTAATGAACCTTGCTTCCTCCTCCATCCATTAATGAACATAAAGGGAATTTTCCTACTTAGAAATCTTTTCCCTAGAAAAATGACCAGGTTGCCACTTTTGATTAATGAAGAGGTTAGATTTTGCAAGGTATTTAGGAAACTGAGAAAAGTGATTTTTGTGGCTCTGCCTTTTCTGCTACTTTTAAAATGACAGTGAAAGCTTGTCTTGGTCTGTTTGCATAACTGAACAAAATAATCTTAATAACTAAAAGAAAGTTAAAAAAAAATACTGGGTTACACTGTCACCAGAGTTTTGTAGTTTCAAAACTTTTGAAATCATTGCCAAAATTCCTAAGAGGCTACAACACAAACATGTTGAGGTACATTTCGGTCCTTCATCTCTTTTTATGGTCCACTTGCAGACAATTTAACAGCCCCATGAATTTAAATTTGGGAACAAGTGGCTCAGACACACCTGTCAGTGAGTAAGGAGGCCACAACTGGTGTTCGGTTGCACTGAGTGCAATTAAGCACCACTGTAGCTGTTCTTAGTGACCAAAAGTCAAAATTTGACCTGTGACATGAAATATTTTGGAACATTTACTTCAGAAGTGCTGGTATGGTCCTCTTAACACCTTGAGCATTCTCAGTTATCCTAGGATAATTTAGTCAAGTTAGACAAACCATACCACACACAAATAGAAAGCCAGTTTAGATCTGGAACTGTCTTGCCACAAGAAAAACCCAGTACTGGTTCTGCTCCCAGAAACAACTTTGATCTACATGGGCCAATGCTCAACCCAACAAAACTTGTAGGATACAAGATGACTCAGTGCAGAACGTTTTAAGTGGTCACTGTAACGCGTTTTCCAGTTGATGCCTTGGCATCTCTATTTTCCAGGATTTGGCATTATCTGTAATAATACAGTCTTTCATTACTATTGATAATACAGAGATGATTCTGCTCATAATTTATTTACTTTGTTTTTGAAGGTGAACTGCAGTCTGGGCTACTGGACTTCCTCCTTTTTGGCAGTTTAATTGCTGCTGTGGATCCTGTAGCTGTTCTAGCAGTGTTTGAAGAAGTCCATGTCAATGAAGTTCTATTCATCATTGTTTTTGGAGAATCACTTCTGAATGATGCTGTAACTGTGGTAAGTAAATTATATGACCCAAAGTCACCCAAACTCTAGGGGATTTCTTCTGAAGTGCATTTTCCCTTTTCAAGAAACACTGTGTGTATCTACTCGTGGGCTATTGTAGTGCAGCTCATGGTGTTTTTTATCTTGCTTACGAACACTGTATTGGGAAGATCAGATGTTTGAGCATGAAAGCTCTTTGGAGCTGGTAAGTGACAGAAAACATAAAGTCCTCAGTTGGACACTTCAAATGAAGTTTTGGGGGTGTATGTTTTATTTGCTTTTGCTGTTTAAGTAGGGCTTTCATGACTTAATGAAATTAGTTCCAGGAATTTTAAGCCTTCCTTTGCTGTTATTTTTTAATGCACATACTCTTTTCTGCATATTTATGTTATGCCCATAATTTGTATGCATATCTCAGCTAGTGAGAGAGGAAATACTCTTCAAAGTGTTTATGCCTGCTCCCTCAATTTTACTTTGATCAGATGTTTATCAAGCAGATATATAGCAAAGAACCAATTTGGAAAAAAATTGTGTGACATTCTTGAAAGTTTCTGATTTGTTGTTTTTCTTTTTATTTGCAAACATTTGTTTAAATTTAGCAAGTCTTTAACAGACTTAATCCCAGATTTCTACTGATATTTTTATTTTGATTGAAATACCTTTTCTTTTTACACAATTTTTTTTCCCAGAATAAAATAGTCAATAGATTTGTAGTGCAGTGCTAGTGGTCAGGGACCAGGAATTCCTAAGGCAGAAAGATGCTATGCAACCAAGTTGCTATGCAGCTTCAGTTCACTTTTGGCTCATTTCCTATTCCTGCTCCTGTCTATCTGCAAGGGAGGGTAAGACATGTTGACTGGGCTCAGTGACTTAACTTTTTGCAACCTAGGAAGCACTGCAAGGCTACTGGCAGCAGCCTAACTGTACACATGAGTTTGAAAATGACAGTATGGCTTCCAGAGAAACCTAATTGCCCTTGGATATCAGTATCATTAGTACTTTTGGGGTATTGCCAGAAACAGATATTAAAATAAACCTCTGATGAACTCAAGTATCAACATCACTGGCTTTCAGAAGGAAAGAAGTTTTTGTTACTGCGAAATGAAGACAAACACTCTAGAGTCTACAAATAAAAGAAAATTTGATTGTTCATTGAAGAAAAACCAGAAGAGAAGATCAAGTATGATCAAGAGTTAGAAAGCACAGCCTATGAGGAAATTTGAAACAGTGGAGTTACTGCCTTGAAAAAAGGACACCGGAAGACAGAAAAAAGCGAATGTTATAGCATTCTTTAAACACGAATATGTAAAAGACTACTGTTACAGAAAAAAAGGAACCTGTATACAGTGGCTGGGTGACTACAATAAGAATTATCAAGCTTAGCTGCAAAAAGGAAAGTTGAGAAAGCCATAATAAAGTTCTCCTCTATCACTGTAGGAACTAAGAGCAGATTAAATCGGCATGTGTCAAAAATAATGCTCATATAAACCTCCTTAGGCACAGATATGGATAAGGTGAATTCTTTACTTTCAGCTCTATCACTGTTGGTCAATTATTTTTAAAGTTTTAGTACAATTATTATTTTTTTCTTATGTTCAACTTATATATGTTCAACATATTTCAATTCACTATCTTATTATTAGCATCTTATTGTCTTATTAAGTATCTTATTTATCTTATACATGTGATTAAATGAATCTTTCAAATGTCTGGATTTTACAGCGAGAAGTGCTTTAGAAAACACATCTATAAACAATGCTTCTTATACATGGGGAACATATTGAAGTGAGAAATGGAATCTTGTGAGGTGTTTGTTTTTTTTTAGTTTCTTCTTGTTCCACTGCATTTCTTTTATTTTGAAAAAATATAAAATCTGCAAAATCTTCTCCTTCCAGACAGAATTTGCCTTGGTCATACACAATTTCAGACTTCATAATGTTGAGGCCCCTAATGAGTTTTTTTTAATAGGCTCAACTCAGGAGCAGTTATTAAATTAGTCTACTTTTCTTTCCAGGTGCTGTACAATGTGTTTGAATCTTTTGTTGCAATAGGTGCAACAAATGTGACGGGGGTTGAATGTCTCAAAGGCATAGGTGCGTAGAAGTGAATTCTGTATCACATAATTGATGCATATATGCAGTATTTTAAACAAAGCATTAATATTATTATTATTATTACTATTATTATTATTATTTTTATTATTCTGCTATTTGCAACTTTTATTTTTCAACCCTTTCCATTATTAGTCATATTCACACACTTGTATGGCATAGACAAATGTCTTAAGAAAATAAATAAGCAAATATTCCTGAATATTTGGGAAACTTAATCAGATCTGGGGTTTTTTTGAGGAGATTCAACAGATGTGGAGCTCATTTGTTGAGACCACCAAACTTGACAGCTATATATTTTTTCTTTGTATTTAATAGCATTTCCTTATTTTCAGCCCATGCTCTCCCTGGATTCCAGGAAAGTTGAGATTGTATATAGGCATTCTCACTCCTTATCACTGATCACCATCAAGTAACGTTTGCCAGTAACAATCAAAAATTTTTTTTTCCTAAAAATTTAGTTACTATTTCCCATTCCAAACATTACATGAAACTAAATCATCTTACAAATAAACATTGTAATTGTGACTTTGCCATATTCTATAATATGCTTCTGTAAAAACATTTGTTTACAGAACGTGAGAAAAAATAGTACAAAGAAATGTAGTGCATTTTGAATAAAAGTAAAATGGTGATGCCTCACAGAAAGTAACCGTGTTTTTCTATAGAATGCTACATTCACATACCAAGTGCTCAAAAGTCTTGAGCCCAGCAATGAATTTTGACATGTTCTCCAAAATTTTCTCTGATATACTGGCCATTTGCTGTTCTCTCTCTGGAGAACCAGTTCAAACCATTATATTTCTACTGTTTAAGCTGTCTTAGGTTTTGTTTTTCAGTGTCATTCTTTGTGGTGAGCCTCGGTGGGACACTGGTTGGCATTTTCTTTGCATTCCTGCTCTCATTGATCAGTCGTTTCACCAAGCACGTGAGAATCATTGAACCTGGATTTGTATTTATCATTTCCTACCTGTCCTACCTCACAGCAGAGATGCTTTCCCTTTCTGCTATCTTAGCGTAAGTCTCTTTTTATTACTGCCTGGGAAGGGGATGAGAAGGGAATACGGTTTTCAGAAACATTGAAAGGAAAACCTAAATTATATGGGACAATTACAGAATACGACCCTCATTAAGTTTATGCTGGATAATGCTATGTTCACACTGCAGTAGATTATAGTTTGGAAATACTGTCTTTCAGCCTTGTAAAGGAATGCAAGTTTTTCAGTATCTACTGTGCAACATGAGAACTCCTTTGCAAAATACAGACATGACTCTTTCCTCTCTGTTACTAATAATACTTCAAACTTAACAGTTGTCCATTTGTACTGACATCTTTCCCTACAATTTATAACTAAAGCAATATTTTTCTAAGGCATTGTGTGGATATCACTATTCTCTGCTCTCTCTGTCATGGCTGGCCAGTAAGGTTTGCCTAAATGTTGCCTGTTTTGGCTTGAGTACCTCTGTGGTCTTTCTTCTCTTAGTATCCAGTGATTTGTGGCATACCCTTCTTCTCAATTTTGCTTGTCATGTTTGTAGATGATACAGTGAGTGTATTCAAGGTCTGAAAATCTTTCTGCAAACAGATCATTAGTTTAAGAACATGTCTAACGTAAACAAGATTTGAAAATTTGCATTGAAAGGAGTATGGTAATCTGAAGAGAAATAAAGTCTGTTATGTTCTAAAGAAATGCTGTCTTCAAGTCTCTTGAGGTCGCATCAACATGTATGTTTGAGATATGCTTTTTACCTAGGGTAGACTTCACAAGTGCTCCTGAGTGTATTTTTCTTAGGAATTAATGGCAGGTTTTTATCACTATGTGACAGACAGATGGAAATAATATTAAATGTTACAACAGATATTTTCTGAATACTTGCTTCTTTTTCTAGGATAACCTTCTGTGGCATTTGCTGTCAGAAATATGTCAAGGCTAACATATCTGAACAGTCTTCTACAACCGTAAGATATACCATGAAAATGATGGCCAGTGGAGCAGAAACTATTATCTTCATGTTCCTGGGTATTTCAGCTGTGGATCCAGACATCTGGACTTGGAACACAGCTTTTATTCTGTTGACTCTGGTCTTCATCTCAGTATATAGAGTTATTGGTAAGGGGGTTACCTTCCTGTTCTTGCATTGTACTGCTGAAGCAATTGCATATTCTTTAGCCCTCTCCCAAAAAAATATTTGGAGTTCTGGATTTGTTCCTTTTAGAACATTCCAATTATTTTAGTTGAATTTATTGTTGAGTTTGGGTTAGCAGAGTAGTAGAGTAAGCTCTATAGTAAGCTCCGTCATATGCTGAAAATATATCAGGATTTCATTTTTGACGATGTGTGAGGATATGAGTAGCCCAGCAGTTAACATGAATCATTCAGTAGCTAACCTTTGTTGACCCAGCAAATGGAATTGGCAAAATCTCCCAGTAAAATGGACTTTGTTCTTCAGCTTGCAGCCTAACAAAAGATGTGATTCCTGTCAGCCATATCTTTCCTTCAGCTCTTTCAATTTGGTACTAAAGAGATTGTCTTAAGCTAATGTTGTGGTTGATTCCAGGTTTTAGACACACAGTGATATCAGACCATACATAATTACACTGCAGGTTCTCAGGCTTAAGAAATAATTCTCAGGGTCTGATGAAAAACTGAATAAACAAGGCTATGCCAGGTCGGGATTACCTACTGTCAATTTACTGGGTTTATATAAGTTTGCAAACATTTCAAAATACCAACGATGATTTGCCCAGCTATGTAGTTCTGCTGTAGTTTTGCTAAGATTGCAAAAAGGTGTAGAATTAATACTTGTAGAGACTAACACATGTAGTGCTTTGGTGTATATACTTACACCTGGGAACAAGTTAAACTAGCTTATTTGCCTGTTTGTCTCGACTTAGATTCAAATAACAGATCACACATTTATCTAGCTGGCAGTTTTCCTGGATCCTGTGTTCTTATTCTGTCTAGAAGCTCCTGAGCTGCGTAGCTCCTTGCCCTCCTTTTCTAAATAGTCTGCAAGCATTGTTCATTTAGCTGCCTCTCAGTAACTGCTAATGTGTCTGAGGTGTTTAAAAGGTTTCCGTGTCTTGCCTTTGACACTTTTTTTATTCCTGTAATGAGTGGTTAACAATCACTAAAATAGATGTCATCGATAAGTAAATAGTAAAAATTCAGCAATAACAATAAGCATCCACTAAAGTAATTTATCTTAGACATTGACAAATTACTAAATATCTGATGGTGTTGGGCCTTACATAACTGCAGCTCTCAGATCCTGGAGGAGTCAGATTGGTGGCATTTCCAAGGTACCCTCCTCCAGAGGCCCTTCTTACAGAGACAAAACACTCTTCTCTTGGCACAAGTTCAATGTTCTCTAAAAAGAGAAGTACTGTTTTGCACTGGTTAACAGCCCTGGCCTGCTGCAGTGGGACACACATGGTGTTTTCCCTCTGTGTAGTGGGAGTTCTGGGATACACTGAGACAGCTAGAGCCTTAGGTCTCCTGCAGCAGGCAGTATCTCTCCTGTAAGTCTGAAGACAGTGTTAGCATAACTAGACAACCCTTCATAAGACAATGACTTAAATGCAGTGATTTGCAAAGGGTACCACACTTACTTCCTACATCAGTGCTGTTTTAACTTGTTTCTGTTAACTGACCCTGTGCATATCACCTGTTACAGTGCTAGAAAATCTATTCTTTCTCAATGAATATCCAAGGTCAGCACATGGCAGAATGTTCTCTGGAGTGCCTGGGAACTCTCAGAAAAGCTGCTAGCTCACAAAAGTAGCTTCACCTAATTCCTTTGGCTTGATGTAAAGAGAGCAACACAGTGATCAAGTGGGCAACACAGTGATCAAGAGGCGGAAGTAGATGGCGTAGATTGTTATAAAGGCAGTCTGGTGGCACCATTGCTGTTCCACACAGTTGGGATATTGGGGTTCCATAAGGGTATTTCTAGACATGCTGAAATTTGTTTGTTACAGGTGTCATTTTACAGACATGGATTCTTAACCGCTACAGAACTGTCCAGCTGGAGATAATAGACCAGGTGGTGATGTCCTATGGTGGACTACGTGGAGCAGTTGCTTTTGCTCTTGTTGCACTTCTGGATAAGAACAAAGTGAAAGATAGAGACCTGTTTGTCAGCACAACTATCATTGTGGTGTTTTTTACTGTTATTTTCCAGGTAATTTAACTTCTTAAGCATGCTTCTTGCAAGGAGGAGTCCCCCAAAAGTACTGAATGCTTAAAGCAGTTCTCAGCTGAAGGTTGCATATTGTTTCACTGAACTGAAAGCATAATTGAATTTGTAATTTTAGTAACAAAGATCCTATTTTATGTTTTCATGTGGGACCACATGGGGCAAAACACAATTTCCTCTGTACTAAAAATTGTTCTGTCTTAGCTGCTTGGTATTAATAGTGTCAAGTTAATACCTGATTAAACATCCTTCACCTCATGTGAATAACTATAGGGAACAGTGCTTTTAATGGGCAGATAACAGTCATTAAGCTGATCTGCCTGAGCCTCAGTCCTTGTGTTAAAATATAGCAGTAAGCAGTGGGACAAGAAAGTATTTAACATCCAAAGAAAATAGCACTTTCTGGATGAAAAAACAGTAATTTAAATGGAAATATGTCAGTAGATACCAGCTTGTAATTTTTTTTGACGTATATTACAGAAAGTTTAATTGTGTTCACAAACTCCTTATATGTGGAGAAAATACCACATTCAATGGCATAGGAAACACTTCTATTCTTCCACTACCGTATTTTTCCTATAGATGATATATTTTTCCACTGTTGTGGTTTCAAACCTTTGTAACAGGAGCTGAGGGTACTATTTTATCTTCTAGAAGGAATAGAAATCAACTGAGAAAGTTGAGAGAGAACCACCAAATAACACACAAATGTGCTTTATTTCTGTTTAACCAGCTGGAGGAAAGTCTTAAGAGAACTTGTAAGTATTTATTGTCATGTTTCAATCCTTAGGGCCTGACTATTAAACCTTTGGTACAGTGGCTGAAAGTGAAGAAAACTGAACACAGAGAACCAAAACTGAATGAGAAACTTCATGGCAGAGTAAGATATTTTTAAAAATCCCCATGGTATCTTTTGGATTTTTACAGAGCACCTTAAGAGAAAACAAAATTGCTAGTGAAAATGTCATTTTTTGGAAGGGAATGGGCTATCAAATTTCTAGAGCAAAATCCATCAAACATTTCAAAAGTTATTTTTAAGTTGCTGTTTGACTTTGTTTTGAGTCCTGTGAGAGGCTATTGATACAAAAGTTCTGGTCTTTCACTTGAGAATTCAATGGGGGTGGGAGTACTGGGGAAACAGCACAGGTGGAATATGATTCTTTTTCTTCATCTGAAAGAGGAGAATGATTGATGATTGCTAGGAGAAAGCATGTGCAAGTAAGTTTATTTTTCCTTCTTACAAACTGTTAATTTTTGGAAAAGGTATGAAAGCAGGCTTTGTAGCTTGCATATTACATAGAAAGATAGTCTGTTGCCCAGTGCAGAATAATTATATACTGAAATTCCAGATTAATGACAACAGTTTTAATTCAGTGTGAATGTTGTGTGTCCCTGGATTTCTTTACCCTTTTAGAATATTTTGAAACACAATCTCTTCCAATTCACTTTCACACCACATTATGAAGTTTTCATTCAGTAAAAGAAAACATAAAATTTCAATATAAATATAGATTAAAGGATGGAAGACTACAATACATCACAGAATGATGAAGGTTGGAAGAAACCTGCAAGAACATCTTGTCCAGCTGCCAGCACATCGCCACCATAGTCACCCCTAAACCCTATCCCCAAGTACCACATCCAGACAACTCTTGAACACTTCCAGAGACAGTGACTACACAACCTCCCTGGGCAGCTTATTCCAATTCCAAAATTTTTGTAACAGTTGCAAAATTATTCTGCATAGTCACCTGGTCTAACTCAAAATAAATTGAGCTATTTTCTAATTATGCTTTTTTATTTCTGTAAAGATATTAATTTCGCTTTCACTTTCCTAGGCCTTTGATCACATTCTTTCTGCTATAGAAGACATTTCTGGACAAATTGGGCATCATTATCTGAGAGACAAGTAAGTAGTAACTAACTTGGAATCTTGAAATACTGCTAGGAAATATTATCTGTACATTATAACTTTTTAAGCTTGTAAGCTTAGGGAAAGCAAGTAGGTTAAATGTAGTTTAAGAGGTTACATACTGAAAATACAGAAAATATGAAAACAGTGTATTTTTGTCCCCTGACAAATGGAATCTTTCCTTTCTCTTCCACGGTTCAGATTATGCATTTTCTGGTGGCTTCGTTCACATAAAGGGATTATTCTCTCAAGATTAGAGAACTATTTGCACAAGTTTTCACCTAGAATGTTAATGTTGGTTTTTCTTTACTACATTTCATGAACATTATTTATGGAGGCACTAAAAAACCTTAGCTACAACTATGTTAGCTGTTTATCCTGCTTCAACACCTCTGAAAATGATGGCAGAGGGTGCTTTGAAATTACTCTGACAGTTTCAGCCTATTAGTCTGAAACCAGTAATGAACCATCCCCTCTGTTTGTACTTGATTCATCTTGAAAGAAGCAGAATTACTCAGCTGAAAGATACACCATTTCCTTTAAAGCACATATGAAGAGTTACCCTTGTGGTGGGCACACTTCCATACGTAGAGGAATAAATGTGGAAAAAATGACATTAAATCTGGACATCCTTACGAGTATTATTTCAAATTAGGCCACTGTGTCTCTGGAGCTAGGTCATTTCACAGGTGCGGACAGCCACCTCTGCTGAGGGTCACTTCTTGCTGACTCAACATGCCAATTTCAATCCACAAGCCATGTGGTTGTGTTAGATTTCTGCAGAACACTCCTCTAACACTTTCTGAGAAACTGAGTCTATTAGCTTAGGTTTAGCATTATACTCATGCAATACTATACAACTCCAGGCTGGAACTAGCTTGTACTGGAACTCAAGTAGAATTGCTCACCTGCTTCCAGTTATAGGGACAATCTCCTTCCTTCCCCTTTCCTCTTCATTCATGTATGCAGTGAAGAATTTTCCTTAGGCACTCCAGACAGAACATGTTCTTTCTTTTGGTCTAAGTTTGTAGTTTACTTTTGGGGAATAAATTTCAGTAGGCTATATATAATACAGGTGAATCCATCTTCAGTTTTGATGTATTTCCTCAAAGATGGAGCTATATTTTTAAAGTGGCACATTAGAGTGTGACTTCTTGCATATGAGAAAGTAATTCCCTTGAGTAAGAACAGAAGGAGTAGCTTAATGCAGATTCACAGTTAAGTGTGTGGTTTGATGACTAATGCATTTTGAATGAGACCTTCTTAAGCCTGTCTTTTGGACTCTATGCACGTGAGTGTGCTGCTTCCATAAAACAATGACAGCCCCTAGCATCCTCACTGATGGGTTCACATGTAACCTGAATTAGAGCCTGCTGGTCTGATATTCTGGCCAGAGAAGAGGAATAGTTATCAATCATGTGAATAATATTTAACACAAAAAGGTTTAAGCGATCTGAATTAGAATTTGTAACAAAATGGCCATTGCGCAAGATAGATAGAGTCACTCTGAGCAATAGTCTCCAAAGCTGCCTCATGCCCTTTAGACAAAGTGTTGAGGAAGTTAGTAAAAAGTACAACAGCCTTTATCTTTTGGACCCTAAACATGACAGGGCAGATACCCTACTATCAGACAATCTTGGAAGTGTAAATCATTGAAAATACACATGGCTACTACACTCTGCTCCCCCAGAGCAGAGTACATCAACAGCATGAATAAGGCCCTTTGATAGAGCTTTTGGAAGGGCACTGTTATTCTGAACTGATTTTCTGGTCTGGTTGTCCTACAATACAGCTGAGGAAAAGTAGATTACTTTCCCAGGGAGGGAAGAAAATTACACATAATCAGAAGTGGAAAAATAAGGTAGCATGATCTCCCAAAGTATGAAATGTGTCACTGACTCTGAAATGGGATACTGTAATCATAGCACTCTTGTAGTAGTGTTGGGTAAGTGAACTGATTAAATGCTTTGTGACAGCTGCATAAGTCTGTAGCAGGCTTTTCCTTAACTTTCTTTACATGCTAATTGAAAAAATTCAAGACACAAATCCCTCACATTCTTCTGTTCACCATTTTTTTCAAAGTGTTTAGCTCAAAAATATAATTTATGCTTAAAAATGCTTTGAAACTAAAATTGCTTGTTGCCATTAACACAGTTTGTTTAAATTATTAGGTGGTCCAATTTTGATAGGAAATTCCTCAGAAAAATACTGATGAGAAGGTCTGCTCAAAAATCAAGAGACCAAATCCTTAATGTTTTCCATGAGCTCAACTTGAAGGATGCAATTAGCTATGTGGCTGAGGTACTTATGAACACTTGTTGACATATTATAGCATCATTTGGAATTTGTTTTTTTAAAATCTGTAACATAACCTAAAGTTGATATATTGCAGGAGATGCCTAAAGAAAAATTATTTCCATGTCTGCTCTTCTTTTTTTTATACGGTGTTTTGAATGTCGGTATTGTCTGTTTGCGAAGCTGTGGTTCTCGGTATTGTGCCTGATCACCAAATACTAGTATATTGTACTTACCTCAGTGTATATTTCTGTTGAACTTTACTGAATATCTTTGTTTCTATATTCATTATGTGAAAAAAGTACTGTAATTCTGGAGGGATGTTGTCTTTCTACATGTGTCAACAGGGTTGACAGGCTCCTGCAGGATAGTGGTTCTTTGTGATGACAAATCTGATTTGGAGAAGCTCACTTCCAAATGATGTGCATATGTGGCCAAAGTATTGGACTGCTAATCTCAGTCTGCCAGATCACTGTAACACACACACACACGCACACACACAAAAAGGGAATGTACCTTTAATTCAATGGAATCATAACCCCCGTGATTCAATAATGAGGATTAACTATACCACAAATATCAAATGCAATTAAAGAATTGTGAAGTTAGGGAAACTTAAGACTTGCAACATTTTTAAAGGAGAATGGAAGAAAGTTTCTGACCTTCTGCAGGAGTACCATTCCCAGACTGCAGCAATGTTGCCAGATTGTGTAAGAATTCCTAATCTTCTTCAGTATGAAACTAGTCACCTTAGTTCAAACAGCAACAAATGTGCAGTATGGATGGAGTGTAAAGGATCATTTTAAATGGAGTATTTTTAAAAGTGATCTTTGAAATTATAATCTATCCATGCCCATAATCTCCAATTGAACTTATTTTCACAGTTAGGTGATATAGCAGTTAATTTCTTCAATTAACAAAAAACCAACCTATTACTATGATTGATACTACTACTACTAAGCTCTTTTTTTTTTTTTTTTTTTTTTTTTTTTTAATAACCA
>VZTJ01004584.1:164143-183225 GCA_013397795.1 Orthonyx spaldingii
TTATTGGCATTAAATAGCTTTTTTTTTTTTTTTTTTTTTTTTTTTTTTAATGACCTAAAGCCAGGCAGTTTTATTCCAATGAAACATACAATTTTGGAGATTGAATTCAGAAAACAAGATGAAATTCTTGTCAAATTCAGAAATTATGTTACTATGAAAGATGGAGAATTCATCTTGTTCACAAGAAAAGCAAATTCTTCCTTTTGAAGTTTTGTAAATTATCCATTTGGTTTTCAGACCATCTGAACTCAAGAACTAATTTTCTTTCATGTGATAGTTTTTGGGTCACACCTCAGAGGAAGAAAGTTGGATAATGACTTTGATGCCGGTGACCATGAAACTCATGTTCAGATTCATTGCTGAATCTGTTCAGTAGATTTGTACTTCTGCTTCTTCTCTTTAATAGATGCAAAGGGCTTTATAGATCATTAACACATGCAGATTTAGGATCAGAATTTTTACCAAACAATGTCTTTGATCCCACATAGTAAAGACAGACTACGTTAGATTATTAATTTTTTAGGAGACGAAACACAAGGGAACTACCTTTTCTTACATTAGTCCAAACACTATTTGTTCATATTGTTTCTTGCAGATAAATTCTATTGGGAAAATGTCTACTGATCTGATAATAATAGACAAAGAAATTGAAAGTTCTCCAAGTTCTACAGAAGTTTTGCAACATATTTTCTTCCAGCAGAAATTTATTACGAGTTCTGAATCCTAAAGTCATTTCACCTTTCTCACTTTAATATTTGCTTCACTGATACACTGCTTTAACAAGCTTTTCTTCACTTCTCAAATATATCTTTGAACTAAATACCTATGAATTACAGGCTGACATTGAAATTGAAGCCATTTCTTCCAGGACAAGCAAAGATCTGTCTCCCCCAGCTACTCACTCTCTTCTTACTTGCAAGAAACTGAGGAGTTTAAAAATGATTTTATATCTTTTTCTTTGTTCAGCACTGCTGTTATGCTGTACCTGTATAATAAATAAGAGTTGAGAGATTTCAGTCTCAATCTAAGTAATTTCCTTACAGTTGAGAAGGGAGAACCTAAGTAAAAAAAAATGAAACTAGTCCAGAGCAACTGAACAGGAGTGACTTAAAATACTCATGGTTCATAACTTGTGCTGGGTAAAATTCCTTCACTGATGATATGGTATGATGTATGTATGAAACACTAAACTTGATTTGAAAAGAAAGTCAGATTCACTTAAGAAAATGGATGGGATGATGTTCTCCCAAAATTCAATTGTATTAATCTTAAGTTTTCTGCCTGCAAAGGCCAGAGTGTATTTCTTAATGCCATTGCTAGCCTACGTACGTATCACAGTATGTTATATGTATGTGGGCTACCATAGCAAAAGAAAGCATTTCTTTCATTTGCTCCATTAATATGAAAAAGTAAAAGGAACACAGTACATTTAAAGTCAATGAAATGTAGATAAAATCTCTGTTCTGCAAGGGAGATGATTTTTCTTGACTATTACTATCTAAAATGTAGAGACCTATGTGATTTCTCTCTGCTGCGATTCAAAACCATAGATGGTTTCAGTCTGTGTAACCACAACATTACTCAACAGATACCTTTCAGCTAACTAAAAGATTACTTAGGCTGTAGGGAAAATGATAAAGACATAAAACTGGGCTTTTCCAGCAGTTCACTTCTGTGACACTAGTTTTAGACCTGAAAGAAAATCTCATCTCTTCAATATCTCATCTTGTCACATCATAACCTCTTTCTAATAGTCTCGTAGACTTCTATCACCACTTAATATTTGGTGCCTCCAGTCTGGTAGAGAACAGAAAAATTAGTGTTGTGTCTTTGAAAATGTTACTGATAGTGTAGTGCTGTGTTGATAACATGAACATTTGTACATATACCCCTACGCACTTGGCTTGCAACATTGTACAAAGTAAATTTGCAAATATATTGAGGCACAAGAAATCATTCACCTTTTCAAAATCAATTTATAAGACTGGAATAGATTTCCTTATTGCTTTGTTTGTTGGGATAATGTCACTCAATGTAAAGAAACCATAAAACCAAAAAAAGATAAAAAGATACAAACCTAGATGCAACTCCTCCCATGTTTCTTATGCCATTTGCATAAATACAGTCTCACAAATTATCGGTATTCTAATACACATTTTGTCCTAGGTGTTTACAGTTGTAATATGTCATTTCTTTCCATGACCAGGGAGAACGTAGAGGTTCGCTGGCATTTATACGTTCTCCAAGTACAGACAACATGGTAAATGTGGATTTCAACACTCCACTCCCAAGCACTGTGGAAAGCTCTGTCTCTTATTTACTGTAAGTAATGTGGACTGACAGGGTCGTATATGAGAGGAAAATGAAACACTGCTAAAAAATTGAAAAATGCAACTTACAGGGGCTTCAGTCACTACTTTCTTGAATTTTAATTAATATTTTCGCCCACAGAAAATGGATACATATGGATTTATATTGTTTCATTTTCCACACAAATGTTTTATTTTCAGTAAAGGCTGGTAAGATGAAGCAAACATCCACATTAGAGTTGTTTCATTTGCCTTTGTTTCACCAACTGTTATATACAGGGCGAGATGCTATTTCCAGAAAAAGTAAGAAGAGAGGCAAGGAAAAGAAATTGCTCCTTCCTCAGCTTTTTGATGAATCTGTCACTGAACAGACCCTGTGTCATGTAAACTGTTAAATTAATTAATGCTACATCCCCTTGAAAGACAAAAACTAATAATCTTTTCACATTTCCCATTAGGCATTTGCTCACTCATTGTCATTTAGCCAGTTCTTACTCTTCTTTTTTTATCTTCATCTTCTTTTCTCCCACTCATTCCTTATCTTCCTGTTTTTTCTTCCTCTTCAGCAATCACTGATTTTAAAAACCACTATTTGTGTTTTTCTTCAGGAGAGAAAAAGCTGGACCAGTTTGCCTTGACATGCAAGCTTTAGAGCAGAGGAGGAAAAGTATCCGGGACACAGAAGATACCCTGGCTCATCACACCCTACAACAGTACCTGTATAAACCCAGGCAGGAGGTGAGAGCAAAAGGCTAGCATTGGACTGTTTTCCAGTTTAAAACTAGGAGGAAATAGGAACCAAAACTTGCAAGTGAAACTCAAAAGGAGAGAATCCACTACGAAATCCACAATCTTGAGGAAGAGAAGCTCTTTGTGTGATTTATCCATTAAGAACATCCCTTTTTAAAAGAACTAGTGCCTTTAAAATCACAGGGGCCAGCGGAATGCAGAACTGTATCCAGCAAAGGTTCTAATCAGGATTAAATAAAGTGTATCAATTGAAGTAATTCAGACACTTATAGGGAGAGGCTTACTTTGAATGACAGTCCACTCTTACACACTTAAAATTCCTGGACTTGTTTCATGAAGAAAAAAAAAAATAAGAGTTTCATTAATGCCTTCAGACTAGTCTTTAGTTCATTCTTTCTTATGGAGCTGTTTACATTTTCATGACACTGATTGAGTGCATTGATTCAGGGTTTTCATCTGTATTTCTAAATAAATGAATATTGTCTTCCCTTCCTGGCCACAGCACAAACACCTGTACAGTCGACATGAGATCATGCACAGTGAAGATGACAAACAAGACAAGGAGATTTTCCATAGGACAATGAGGAAGCGCTTAGAATCTTTCAAGAGTACCAAACTAGGAATAAACCATTCCAAGAAGCTCAATAAAATCCACAAACGAGACCGGGGCCAAAAAAGGGTAAAATACTTTCACAAGGACCCAGATGTAGCCACCTATTATACAAACTAATGGGTGGGAAGGGCAGGGAGGACTCTGAAGGTTCCAATGTCCTGCACTTATCTCTGTCCTATAGAACTTCATGAACTTAGAGGACCTAGGCAAGAAGAGATTAAACTAGGAGGTAACTCAAGGGGCTTCTTTTCACATTCTGCACTGCTCTATGCTTTGGGACTCTTCTTCTGGGTGAGAGATTTCTGATCACTTGAAAAACAGAACCTGAACCATGCTACAGTGCTGTAGGAAGATTTTGCAGGGTAGAGGTGGCAGGCTAACTCTATAGCATGGAGCATTCAACCAAATTTGTATGAAACTAAGAGGAAACACACAGCATAAAAAGAACCAAAATTTCTTTTTTTACTTTGTACATACTACAAGTGTAGGGAAGCTCGTGGCATCCATATTGAATCTCAAACAAAGATTACAGGGTTATTCTGCTGGACTTGTAATTTCAAAGGGTGTCACTGCCATTGCTATCTGATGACATTAGCATTTTTGGTCACTTTTTGCTTTCTTTTCAGAGAAACAGCAGTGTCATACCAAATGGAAACATTCCTTCAGAAAATCCAGGGCAGGATTTTACTTTGAAGGAGAAAGGTAAAAAGACACTTAGACAGTTTTCATTAACTGAATTTTGCCAGCTACATTGCCAGTATAGCACCACTAAAAGATTTTCTGATATGCAACTACAAATCTGATAGTAAAAAGGGATTTCTAGTCATAGTTCAGAACTCAGAGTGGTGATCTGCTTCATGCTTAAATGCAGTGTTTAGAAGTTGGATTTTTCTGAATCTGGATGACAAACAGAATTTTAATTGGCCTTTTTACTCAGATTTTAAAAATATCACCTTTAAATTCTGTAAACAAAACAATGCATGGCTACCATACAAAAGAACTTTCAGCTTCTGTTTGGATAAGGTACACGGAGCTGCTAATTTTTTTCATCACAGCAGGATATGTGGACATCAGCCATATAAAATTCAGTAGCTGAGATGACATTCTTATCTGAGTTCAAGTCCACTGTTTTAGAAGGGTCTGTATCAGAGTTGAAGCTAAGCAAGCATGATATAACTCAAGGAGGGTGTAGCTTTGGAAGGAACACATAGTCAGAGGTCAGTTCTAGCATTGCTTCACCTTTCATGAACAGGTCTATCACATCGGTCAGGCTTGGAAGTGCAATTGGAAGCTGACCAGCCTAGGAACTACCCCTAGAAAAAGTTGGTTTTGCATATAAAGTCACAAATTCTTTCCTGTCTTAGCCATTTTTTTGTCATTGGTGTCAGGCATGGCAAGATGTGATGGATGCTAACATGTTTGTTATACAATTAAAAAATAATATGTGTCACTTCAAAACTGAAATGTGGTTAAAAGCCACTGAACTAACTTTGATTAGTGTTCTTCCCTCTGTTTATGTCTGCAACTCTTTGATCTCCAAGATAAGTAAAATAAAGAGGGATTTATCTTTTCTCTGTAGCTCCAAGCAAACATATTTTTCCTTTTGTATCTTCTTTCATCATTTACTGAGTGTTGTTTTTGTTTGACTGAGAGAGTCAGTACAGGCTGGCTCCCCAAGTTTAATATTCTAGAACTACTTTGCATGGGAAGAGCTTTTGGAATCCTCATTAGTAGGTCATTCAATATTGTCTTGTTAAAGAACTGCATATAGAGGTCATCATCTACTTAAAACGCAAAAAGTTTAATTGGAAGACAGTGTTAACAATGGTTTAGCAGGTATTACAAAACTTATTCTATTGCAGTAAAAGCAGTAATGACCTCATTAGGTTTGAAATTAATCATGATACTAAAGTTGACCTGTGTCAAGTGATGAAAATCCTTGTTAAAGATGTATCTTTGATAACCATGCCAGCATCAAACCAGCATGAAATAGCATTTCCTATCAGAACTGATACAAATCTGTAATCAAATTGGACTTTCTTTTGTTTTATTTTCTTTTTTTTCCCCCCCCCAGATTTGGAGTTTTCTGAATCAGAAGAAAATAATGATTATGAGACTTTGCATCTAGGCAAAGGAGTTGATTTCCTGGCTAATGTGACACAACAAAATTTCACAGATACACCTGCTGGTAAAAATATTTATTACCTTTTCCCCTCAAATATAACAAAATATGCTGGAAATGCTAATGAGTTAGCCTGGGGTTTTTGTTTGTTTGACTGATTTTATGTGTTCTATCTGAAAATACGTTTGCTCAATATTAATATTAACATAAAGAGTTTTGGATATCTGGAGGTATGGAGAGCATCACATTTGAAACCAATAGAAGCTGTGAACATGACTACCTAAATAACTATTTCCAGCAACAGAAAGTGTTGTTTTAGAATTGTCTTACCTCACAAGACCAGTCAATACTAGTCCTTTGGAACTGTTTTTCACTTACATTGGAACTTTGTTGTGATAAATTTTGTTCTTATTTCAGGCAAGATTTCTCCTTTTATATTCACAACCCCATTAGATCCTTACAGGCTTTTAGAAGTCACTGAAAAGGGCAGATTGGCAGCATTCCTGGAACACTCAATGCTCTTGATTTCCAGCCCTGAAAGGCTCCAAAATATTAGATTGGAAGCTTATAACTATATATAATAGAAACCATATCATATGACTTATGGAGTTATAAAATTTAGTATTTCTCTTTAGCACTTCTGTGTTTAAATTTTCCAGCATGCCACTGTATGCTTCATATGTATGTTGATGCCTACAGTGAAGAAAAAACACTTGTGTCCATTCTCATGGCAAACATTCTTAAATGCAGTTTATGAATGACACTGTTTCATGACAAGTTCTATGTTTGAATATGTATAAAGACACCCAGAAATAAGTGGATGGCAAGATGCAAAATGTGTATGTAAAAGCTCGTCAAACTTGATAGCTGTATGAACAGGCTCCTGCATCTTACTTTTGACTATTTTGTGGCCTGCCATATCTCACCTTATTTGTTTATGGAGGGGTGAAGGGATTTTTTTGCATTTTTTTCCCATCTCTTATTTCTTTTTTATGGATTTTATTTGAATTTTGTGCAGTTATTTTATGTTGTGCCTCTTTTTTTGTTGTTTTGCTTAACATTTGTGGACTGATTACTTCTTTTATTGATTTTATTTTGTGTCTCCAGGTATCCCTAACATAATTGCATATTTGATGTGACATCCGATTTTTCTCTTTAATTGAAATCCAATATATGTCTAGCAATAATCAAGGAATATGTGTGTGTATTGGTCTGTGTATTGACTTAGTCACACTCGGTGTGTATCAGCCCATTTTCTTCCACCAACAGCCCTCCTCTTTTTTAAAGCATCTTGCTGTATTTTTACGAAATTATTTTGATTGCTTTTATTTGTCACTCACGAATTTTTTTTTAGGAATCGATAACCCAGTATTTTCAGCTGATGATGACCAAAGCATCTACATGAAGTTTTCACCATGGTTATCTAGTGAAGACACTGTGGTACCATCACAAAGGGCCCGAGTGCAGCTCCCATATTCTCCAAACAACTTCAGACGGCTCACTCCAATCCGGCTCAGCAATAAATCAACAGATTCCTTCCTGCTAGCAGATGGCCCAGAGGACCGACCCAGATCTTTTCTCCCAGAATCAACACATATGTAATATTTTGAAAGATATTATGGCCTTTATTTTTTAACTAGACTTCTTATCAATCCTGAGAAGTAAATTATTTTTCTGTTTTTTCTTCTTTCAGAAAATCTCTTTCCTTCCTGATTTCTTTGTACAACTAAATGTCTTCTATTTCCCTCCAACTTAATTAACAAAACATCTATTTTCCTTCTGCAGAAGTGCTGTTCAACTATTTGGGGTCCAATGCCTTGCTACTTTTACAGTAGATAAGGGTCCTTCTCTTTGTTTTCACTTGAATATTTAAATGCCAAGGAAATAATATTCCAAGTACCAGAATATTGGGCATACGTTTTCAAAAGGCTTCAGGTTTCCTGGTTAGTCAGTCCTAGATCATAAAATTGGTACCTGAATTCCCTAAAAGAAATGAAAAATTTTGACTCTATTGCTAAGAAGCCTTGAGTTAGTTGTGGACATTTGTCCAGATTATTTATCCAGGGTCCAGGAAGCAAAAATACACTACTGCTACAATACAACTACTCAGTGACACTACTGATGTACCATTAAATTACATAAGAAAGGGGTTTTAAATGAATCATGTTTACTAAAATGCATCAGAGTCTCCTTGTGGGGATAATTACACAACAGTATTGTGGAGAAGCACCATTCCATTTAGAGCTTTATCCTTAAACTGTAAATTTATCTTAATCCATACCTTATTTTGAAACCAGAAAAAGGCATTCTGATGCAGTAAATAACTTGTTGCTTCTAACGTGTTAGAGGCTTAAAATTAAATTGACTCTGGGTTTAAATGAATATTCCAGTTGCCCTTTAACTTCTGCTGGGTGGAAATTTTCCACACCATAAAATCAGCCTTCACTACCATAATCAAGTCAGTCAGTGCTTCAAACAAGGTGGGTCAGGTCCACAGTTCAGATATTATAATTGAACAGAACACAGGGCACTGCAGGGATTGTGCAATGAAACACAAAAGTTAGTGTCATCATGAATACACTTTTGTGGAATCCATGGTCACAAATATATGTCTTAGTGTCCTCTGTGCATGAATAAAAAAAAGTAAGTTGAAAGTATTCTGTAGCTGGTTGATGAAACTTTGTTCACACCTCAGGCTAAGAGTGAATACTGCTAATTTTGATCTAAGAAGAATTTCACAACCTCTTGAAAAGAAATAGAAGATTAAGTTCAACTTTTCTTCTTCTGGCTTCTGTCCCTTCAGAAGATGTGCTAGTTCAAGGGTAAATAGAGAAAGCACATCACCTTCTTTACTGGAGTGGCCTGTACGTCTGTGTTTGGCTTCAGTACTCAGTTCCTTAATAATGCATCTTTGTTTATTTTTTAAATGATGTTTTAAAATAACCTCTGGATTAATTAAAGGACTGTGAATTACAGTCCAATGTCTTGATTAAAAGTGTGAACAATGAGCAGCATTCCAAAAGGAAAATTTCCCCTTGATATTTATCCGCACTGAAATTCTCTTCGCTTTTTTTCCCCACTGAGAACATTGTCACAGGATATTGACATATGACCTGCAGAACATTTTCTTGCTAACCTTTGTACTTTTCCTCCATTTAATTGCTTTATTTATAATTCACTTTATTATTAGGAAGTGGTATGTGTAAGTTCTTCTGTGTGTATCTTTGATATGTCAAAATCACTGGATTTTTGACTGCTGTGTTTCTTAAAAAGTGTTTTGCAATGTTATATTTCCCAAGCTAATAGGCGTACACCTTGATTACTCTCTGAAACAGTGCTCTGAATGATCTCCTTAACAAAATTCTCCCAATAGCAGAATGATACTAAAATTTCAAATAAAAGGTTTTAAAAAAACTAGGGAAACTGGAAGCCAAGAGTGGAAATGTTAAATTTCTCAGCTTACCTAACATATACAGAAAACTGGTCATAGGTTCTGATCAATAAGAGATTGACTCCCTGGAGTCGAACCCTCTGCTACTTGATTGAAAGAGTACAATTTCTTTCAAAAATTTCTGAAATATTTATTTGCTGAGCATCAGTACTGTTTCAAGATAAAGATACACCTTAGTGACCAGATGATGGCTCCATATCCCAACTATCTGAAACAGGCAGTTGTTCATCCCAAACACTGAGGTAAGTTTTGCCTGACACTCAGCAAGGATAAGAAGTTTAATTAACTCACTTCAGGTTGTCCAAGACAGAACTGGATACAGAGTAGAGTTCTTCAGGAAAAAAACTTTAAACACTCACTTTCATAAAAATAGCCAAAAGCAAAGCCCAACAGCCAGCATACTAATAGATAAAGTGTGTACAAATAGAAAACAAATGTTTCTATTTAATTGTGCTCTCTAGGTGATACGGACCATGATGTGGAAATGACAGAATACTCCTCTTCAGATGATCAACTAAACCAAAATGGAAGTGTTTCAGTGAATCCCCTCCACTTCTTCCCCTCTTGTCTTCAAATGCCTTGGACACAAAACTATTCTTCATTGGAAAACAGGGGGCATATATCTCTTTCTGCTGTCTCTGAGTACATAGCTTCATGTGACCCAAATGTACCTGATCTCTTCTGGGAATCAGGTACAGATATGAATAACAAAGAGACAGTAAACTCAGGTTATTGTTCTGAAGTTAGCTTCAAGTCAGAGAATTCACAAGAAGAGAATACTCTGCTTATGTTTGAAGGGCTGGAAGACTCTTACATGAAGGAGCCTCAAGAGAAGAAAACGTTGCTTGATGTAGAAGGGAATTACAGGTCTGCTGCAGCCAGACGTGTACAAAGCCGACGTTCTTTCCACAGGCCAAAACCTCTGCATCACCCTAAGCTTCAGAAGCTGGCATCTCTTCCAGCATCTTGCCATGTCCCTCCGCATTCCTTGGAACAGGAGGAAACACAGTTGTGAGCCAGGACTTACTTGAAAGAAGAATATGAAGAAAGGGCTTGTGCAAAAAGAGAGAGCATCCTATTGGTTCATAGGATCTGCTCTAGGATGGCTTCAAATGGAAAGGGAGTGGGGTCCCGTGATATCAACAACACTGGAGCTTTTCTGCTGCACTTACATTTTTAAGTTCTTATTCATAATGAAAGGGTGCATAGTGAGGGGGAATTATGACTCCTTGTTATTTTTTCATGCAGACTGTTACAAATAATCTATTATTTTTGGAGGGCTAAACCAAGAATCTTTTCAAGTGGTAAATCCTTGGTGTTTTTTACATGGAAATGGTTTATTATGCCATTATGCCATAAATAAATTTAAAGAAATAGGCTGCATTTGCTGCTTCAGTAATGGAATTAAGTATTTATGCTACATGAAATTAAAGCAGCCTCTTCCCTGCTAAGTCTGATTGAAATGGATCAGTGCCTTTTACAAGTGCAAGCTAAAGAAAAATATTTTCCTGCTTTTGAATAGTTGTGTCACTGAGTAATTGTGGAATATTGACTCTCGTGTATAACCTACCAGGGAGAGAAAAGTCCTGGCACCTTGAAATTTAATCAAGTACTCCAGAAGGGCCATTTCCTTCCTTCACCTTCATTCCCTCAACTCAGTAGCACTGGAATGAAAGCATTTCCAGAATTAGCTCAGAATTTTAATTTGCGTGGTCACAAGCAGCTCATTTAATAATCTTAATTAAGCTGCTCTATTTTAACTAGCCTCACTCAGACAGAAATGTAAATATTTGTTATTTTTACTGTTGCTTTGGAAGACACCTTTCAAATACTGTTAGATTATCCTGTTAATTTATGTATCACTTTAAATAGCTGATCAGGATAGTGGTCTCTTCAAACGGTATTCTGCATTTTGTCACATTTAAGTGCCATAAAGACTCAGGATGTTGATGGTTCAAAGTATTATACAGAGACATTTTGGCTACTGTGCATGTATATACCTATTTTTATTAGGAATGTCCTTTTTTTGGTCCATGGTTTTCTGTCAAATGATACTTAGATTGCACTAGACAGTTATTGCATATGAATTAGATCTACATCACCTTGAAGGCAGCTGGAGACATCAGTGAAAGCCAACTCAGATGAAGACTAAATGAAGGGGAAAACTCTGAGACCTCTCATAGATGTATACTACTACATGCCAGTGTATAGTCCCCTGGACATTTTGCCTTCGATGATTCCAGTCCTGAAATTTTTGCTTGAAATCTTCAGTGATATAAATTGTAAAGGTTCTATGACATTAATAGAAGGTGAGTGCTCAGCCATTTCTGTGATCCTATTGTTGTTCCTACTTTCTATTCTATATCAGTGTAAACCATTTGTAAATGAGCTGTCACCTTCAGGGAGGTATCTGAATTGTTTAAGACTGCATCTTGGACAGAGGCTTTATCTGGTAAATTTTACTTTATAGGAATTAGTGATTGTTTCACTCTACCTACCCAGAATTTGAATGGGTTCGAGATGATTCGATGTCAGATATAAAAATTGAGATTTACTCAGACACCCAAAAGGAGTGGAGCAATGTGTGAAAACTCATGCCTACATCTTTTTTCTATCTTTGTCCTCTGTGCTAAAACTCTGTTAGGCTGGTGCAAATTGCAGAAATGTGATGACAAATACCATATACAAGCCTAGATAGATACAAAACATACACCTTTAAAGATCAGATACAGAGAAGTGGTTCTTTTGGTATCAACCCACAAGTAGCTGCCTGTTTGGCAGCCAGTCATCTTGGGCAATGATTCTAATCAGTGTCCCTAACTGGAAAGCTTTATCATCCCGAGCTAGTCTTGTTAAAATTCAATAATGTAAATACAATTTTTGTGAACTGAGTACATATGAACACACTATTTTGGTGAAGTACAGCATATTAATGCTGTTCCAGATATTATAATTGGAACAAGTATTTTAGTAATTGGTATAGATATATAACATGACCATGACTGATCCCAAATATTAGGACAGGTAAAGTGCAATGTGCTAAAATCTACCCTTCTGTCTCATAACATAATGGCTGAAGTACCAACACCAAAGTTGGCAAGATGATCATCGGGTGTTGTTTTTGAAATAAAACTTACATTTCTTATAGGTGTTGTACAGAGGTCATTGCTGTGCTGCAGTCAGAAAAAGAACCACACTGTGGACTGTTTTCTGCATGCTTGTTAGACCATTACCAATCTGTTTCTGTATAGGCTACCTCAAGGAAACATTTGTAAATTGTCATCACCACATGGGAGTTTTCACCACATACATGTTGCACAGACAAGAGTATGCAATTTTGAAAATCACATGATATAAGTTTTTATTGTTCTTGTAAGCTTTGAGGCTCAAGAAAAGAGGATCAATAGGCACCACCGTATTTAAAAACACGGCAGTCTCTGTGAAAAGTCAGCAAGATCCTGTATGTTTTTGAGAGGGCCGTGGGCTGTAGTATTATAAAACAGAGAGGGACATCGCACCATTTCAAACAAGAGAAATTGAAAGACACTATATAAAAAGGGCTTACCTCTCTGTTTCAAAGGCCTTATGCATTTTCTATATGTTGCATCACTACAGCTGAACAAATGAAGGATAAAATGGGCCATTCTGATAGTGAAGATACCTTTCCCTGGAATATCTTGCATAATTCCTAAAGCTCTTATGCCCTTGAAAGAGGTTTTCTAGTAGAATTGGTTCTACAACAAGGTTCTGTTTGTTGTAATTTCTCGATCTGAAATGTGATGGAAAAAAGCTTTCACGTCTCCAGTTTCCACATTTGAGAACATACTCATAGCTATAATGCAGTGGACTATAGTTCCCTTTCTTTTCCCAGGGCAATTGCTCCCAATGTCTACCAGGGTATATAAAAAAAGCAGGTTATAGCAGTCATCATTTGTCTTACTTTTTTTCTTTTTTTGCATAGTCTTTCATTGTACATTCACATTTCCCATAGTATGTGTACCTGTGGGTGAAAGTGTTTGGTTAGTTCTTCAGCACGCTTTAATCAGTCAAGCACCACTAATTTCTATCACAGCAATATAAATTCAGAGCTGCTGAGGATATGGCTGTAAGCATCAGCTTTTTTTTACCCTTGTTTATTAGATTGGAATGATCAGTTGATAACTAGCTCACCTCTGGTGAGGCCAGTTCAGTTCTTACTTCCCTGAAAACTGTCTCTAAATTTTTTTTGTGACATGCTCTATCAAAAAAGGCAAGCTGGGCATTCCACAGTCACTATTTACTGAGTAAGTAAGTATGGCCTACCTTGCTGCTAAAAGATGAAATGAAGAAGTATTTGATGTTCCTCCTATATATTTTGCTCCATGAATAAAGTTCTTTTAAACAATGTTTATTATGCTGCACTATGACCTGGCAATGTTAAACCCAGAAGTGTTGTCTGCATTGAGATGAATTCTGTCTCTCTGAGCTGTGAACCTAGTTATTGAAATATATGAAATGATGTTTTACAAATACACACTCTAGTCAGAGATTCATGTAACAAAGGTTGCAAAATGATCATGTGCCTTAAATTGTCACTCCTTTGAGTGCTGTTATTTGAAGATACTTGTGTGTACTTTCCAAAAGGTGTCAACTTACTGCATATATTTTTAAAGAAGTCAAGTTGTTCTGCTAATGTGTTTATAGAAATGTTTTAATAGTATACCATAATGACAAGTTTGGCAATAAATTGTATCACTTTGGTGGAATCACACTGCTTTGGCAAGTGATTTAGAGAATAATTTATGTATTACATTTAGAGAAGACTTTCCATTCAAGACTTCTCAGAAGTACGTATTTCTGCCCCCAAATCAAAGCTAAAAAAGACAATAGAGTGCTGCCGGTAATTCATGTCACTTGTAAAACACAAAACCAAACTTCTAGATCTCAGGAGGCTCGTTCTGACAACTATAGCAGCTTTTGTAGAGTTCTAGCCCCATTGTAGACAATGACAGAATTCTAATTGACTTTATAAGCCAGTATTTCCATTCGTAGAGCAGAAAGGTACATATTTTGTCAAGTTATATAGAGATATCACTGTAACAGTTATTTATAATTTACATTTTTCATAAATGACATATGGTAACTCATTATAAATATTACGCACATGGATCAGGGCAATTCAACATCATAGAAGGAAAGATCCGACCAGTCTTAGAAAGCGATTTCATCAGTTTCAGCAAAGTTTCAGAAAAGCTAAGTGATAAACACAAAACCCTGCTAGCTGTAGGAGGTATTTACAGTTTATTTTAAAGCGTGATCTTCCAAGCGTTACCAACAAGGGAAGAGGCTTTTCAAACCCATTGCTGAATACTGCAGTGCTTACAGGAAGCACATGTGTGCATACATAAAAGGGCTCCTGGAAGACAGTATAGCTGTACTCATGACTGAAAACAGAAATGAAGAAAGTTTGAAGCACAAGGATCAGTTTAGTGCTGCTAAGATGTAAGTAGCTAAGAATGGGAAAAAACCATATGTGGGCCAAGTATGTGCATGTGAATGCTTACAATAGAAACAATGAAAACTGGAATGTGTAAAGCTGACCTCAAAGGAAGATAATGTAGAGAGGTGCAAAACACACCTATATCACCAGCCTAATAATCAATGCTTAATTCCTACCCGCACATGCATATTTTCAAAGGATAACTCTATAAGGCACAATTTTACTTGACATTTTAATACTAACATTTCCTTCTGTGTAAAAGCAGTAGAAATGTCAATGAATGTAGTCACAAATAATCCTGGATCTACAACCCAAGATGTGAGAAAAAAAAAAATCACAGAAGCTTTAACAAAGACATACAACTCACTTATCCAGTGATGGCAGTAAGGTACCAAGAAACAACATGACCATTACAAAACTTGCTATCATCCTGTACTCACATTACTGTATAGAGTAGAGAGAGTTTCACCCAGGAGATAGAAACAGATTTTGATAAGAAGACATGGTAGACTGCAGTGCCAATTGCAGGGCATGACCAGATGAGGAGACTGACCAGCAACTCATTCATATGCAACCAGCCCCCTAAATACCCTCATCTCTCTATCTTCTTACAGTTGTTCACTCTCAAAACACCTTAATCTCCCCCTTTCCCTGTCTTTGCTTCCTATGCAAAGCATTTTATACAATGTCTTGCAGAATCCCAAGATGTATCCCATAGGCAGTGACCCTCCTTGGTCTATAAGATTACACAGAGAGCCCACCCACTTGACTGACCTCAATGGCTTTCACCACACAATGAGGCTGATTGTCCTCCTGTGACAGCCCTGGAAGAAGCCACATCAGAGTGCTCCAGTTTCTCTTCTTTAGTTGTAAGGGTTTCCTGACTACCACAGTCTCTGTGCTCCTTTGTGTGTGTGAAGATGAACTTTGTGTTTCATAATCTAACAGTTTCATTGTAGACTCTGGGGAAAAAAAAAGTTCTAAAATGAAAAATATTCTCTATTTTTACTTTTATAACATGTGATTTAAAATCTGCGACCTGCTCAGGTTTTGTGCATGATAAGAAGTATATTTTGAGTTGCTGGGATTATCAAGATAAATAGACTTACCTGCACCAAACTGGTTTCTGCTAAAAATTGGTGGATTCTATCCATCACCTGACATGTATAAAGAATAACGGCATCATTACAGAATGGCAATTATAATTTAGTCAATTAGCCTTTTCAGATAAGAGTTTCAGTAATACTATTTATAACATCACTCCAACAAACTCCTACTTCTTTGACGTGTTTAAAAGCCAGATCAAACTGACAGGTAATGTACAACCCTAAACTTAATCCACTGAACACTGCCTATATTTCTTAAGATAATGAAGCTATTCAGACATTCCGAATCATAGTCAGTTAGGTTAGAAAAGAGCCTTAAGATCAATGAGTCCCACTGCTAATCTAACACTTGCAGTCCACCACTAAATCATGTCCCTAATCACATGTCCAGGTCTTTTAAATTTCTCCATGGATGTGACTCAAACACTTCCCTGGGCTTCCCTTTCAGTGCCTGAATGAAGAAAATTTTTCCTGTTATTCAATCTAAACCTCCAATCTGCAGCCTCATGGGGCAACTTGTTTCCTCTTGTCCTTTCACTGAGGAATGAGGCCACAACAATGAGCTAAAAATGTTTAAGACACAGATATGTTGGAGAGCATTGAGCGTAGGATGATTGTAAAGTCTCATGCCATGACACAGGTCTGCTGTAGAAATATATTTCACAGGACAAACAGAACACCCAAAAGTGTCACTGTAAGAAGATCTGTGTTAGATTCATCATTGAAGTGATTGCTGAACCATATGGGATAGGTAACCTTTCTGGAGCATTGTAAAATAGATTTTTTGGTTGCATTAGCATATGAATGGTCTAACGAGATCTAAGTGTGCTGAAGAAACAGCTGAAATGAAACAGCTTTCATTATACAAGAGTAAGCAAAATTATGAAAACATACATAAGGATTGCTATATGGATACAAAAACTGACCTAATTTGGACAGAAGATAATCTGTTTTTCCAGTGCTGCAAGTCCTTTTACTGTTCTTAATCCAATTTTTACATTGCATAATTCCTACTTGGTTTGGAACAAATATACCGTTTTAAGAAACTCTAATTCTTACACAAATCATTAGGGAGCAACCTTGTGTTGTGAATGTTTTATTTCTTTAACAGGCTTGCACTGTAAAACATTTAGATTTTTTTTAAATGGCAATTTTGAAATTACCTGAAACTGGTTTTGCTCATGATTTTGCTTAATGTTAGAACAGTGCTTAATTCTAACACGAAATGGGCAGGAGTACAGAGATAGTTTAACTTATATCTTCCCATGCAAACCCTGCCCAAACAATTTCATAAGGTGGAAAAGGTAGAGGTGACTGTCTTCCCCTCTTTTATCCTCCCCCATATCTTGAAACATGTAGCTAATACCTTCAAGAATTTCCAAATCATTTGGTGATTCCCACCTGAAAAGAAAGCTGAATTAATTTGTCTTGCTGCGCGGGATCTGGATATACTCTGGGCAGGCCTAGAAATAAAAAAAAAATCTATTATGAAAGAAGATAATGGGACTTTTGGTATACATTAGGTGAATATGTGAAGACACAAGCAGCTACTTTTTTGGTACCAACTAATTGAGTGCTGACTAATAGACATTTTTGCTAAATTTTACTAGGATTCCTAATACCTATAGTTGTTAGCAACACTACCAGTTTGCAGAAATGGAATAATGAGTTTGAATAGCTAATGACCAGCAGATCAGATGTTGTGACAGTTTGTAGCAACCTTTGTATGGTAGGGTCAGAAAAGGTAAAAAAAAGAATGGGACTGAACATCCAGAATTACTTTGTGTAAAATTATCAACTTAAATGCCTGTCATGAGAGAATACAGACTCTTGTCTGCATTTCTGCCATACCTAATGAGGAAATAGTGGCACATTTCAAGTATTCACCTGATCCACCTGAGCTCTGATTACATTCATATTCAAACGCCCTTGAATAGGTAAATAAGAAGCAGCTTTGCGCTAAGAAACTACCTGCATCTAGATCATGTAAAGAAATGAATATTTATGCTTTTCTGCAAATAATAAATCTAGTTCCACATCCTCATTGTTAATATTTTCTTTCACTTTAATGGATTTTTTAGTTAGGCTCACTTTTAATGATGATAAATATGTGTGGTAGTGTGCTGGCCACCAGGAACATCCTGGCCTGGCCTGGCCACTCACCGCTCTGCATTCCACTTATCCCTCCCCTGTTCACCCAGGACTGGCCACATGTCACAGGCTCGTCATTTGTCTATTAGCTGGGCTCTCGCCCTGCCCACCAGGAGGAGAGGGATAAAAGAGGGAGGTGAGAAGGGGGGAGGGATCTGGGCACGTTTCCACTACTCATCTCGTGATCCGGCTCTTCCTTGCTGAGGGAAGAATAAAAAGGACTCTGATAAACACAACTTGTACGTCTGTCTTTACCGGCTAGGAGCCCACTGAGGAAACAGGAGAGCAACAAATATGTATTGAGCAATTGGGAGGGCTAGACAATGAGATCCTTCAACATGGGAACATTGCACAAGCACAGAGTACAACATGTGAAAGGTGTTAGCAATTCATGGACAGACAGTTTCAGATAAACACTTTTTGAGTAGCTTTATGAGTTTATGTTTCAGTTTGCCTTGCAAACAATTATAATTTTACTACAGGAGACTGCATTAAAAAACTCCATTGGATTAGATTACAAGATTAGACTAGATTAGACTAGATTAGATTAGATTAGATTAGATTAGAAGCATTACTGGACCTGCTGTCACTGATGCAGATGAGCTCTTTAAAAGAGGTGAAGATTTCCAGGCAGCCTGGGCTGTATCCTGGTGTGAAAAACGCAGTTCACTCTCCTGTTAGAATTTAGAAGTTTAATAAAAGACAATAGGGGATGTATTGGGTCTGACTGAGGTAAAGCTCACAGCCCTTACAGTGCTGTGCTTTGCATTGGTAGCTGGTGTTGATAACAGACCAGTGTTTTGGCTACTGCCAAGCAGTGCTGTCCCTCTGACATTCCTTCCCCCACCAAAGGGGACAGGGCTGGGTGAGATCCTGGGAGGGGACACAAGCAGGCTGGCTGACCCAAATCAGCCAAAGGGATATTCCATACCATATGACGTCAGCTCAGATATAAAAGCTGAGGAAGAGAGGAGGAAGGGGGGGCATTCATGGAGTCTTCACTGTGTGCCTCCCGGAAGAACCATTACGCGTGCTGAGGCCCTGCTTCCCAGGAAGTGTCCGAACATCGCTGCTGATGGGAAGTAGAGATTGATTGTTTTT
>VZTJ01004584.1:183429-282551 GCA_013397795.1 Orthonyx spaldingii
ATTTTCCAGGAACTGCTTTGCATGGCTCCTCCTTGGGTCCTCCTTTTTAGAGCATGTGTACTTCTTGGTTGTGGTTTTAATCCGTTTTTTATCATCGTCTCCAGACTGGGCCTTGGTCCGTGGTTCTTACAGATGGGGAGCTGCCGTTAGTTGACAGGAGTCTTCATCACACGTTCTTTGAATGTTATCCAGCCAAGCAGACAGTTCAACTGCTACACGCATAACTATATTAGCTATCCTACTACTATGTCTAAGTTTAACAGAAAATAAAAGCATTAATTATTATTATAAAAACCTATATTCTTGTAATAAAGCTACACATAGCCTTCATTTGTGAAAAGCCAACATTATAATATGCATTTATCACACCGGGACGGGCCGCTGGGCCAGAGAGGCGGGATTCTGTCCCGGATGGATTGGGTTCGGGTGCCGGGGGCGGGGCAGGGGCAGGGCAGGGCAGGGCAGGGCTGTTCCGGAGGCCGCGCCTCTCCCTGGCGCTCCAGGCTGCTCTGGCTGTTCCGGGGGTGAGCGGCATCCTCCAGGCCCGGCCTCTGGTCGCCCCCGGCCGCCTCCTGCTGTGCGCCCCGCCGCTCTCCGGCCTCGCACCGCCCGGCCTGCAGAGTCCCGGTGTGTGCTGGGGGGTTTCTGACCTCCGCCCGCTCGGTCTCCGGCTGCACCTCACCGGTTTCCGTAAGAAAGGCGCCAGAAGGGTTGGGATTAACACGTTTTAGGAAACAGTCTTGTCCTAGCTGGCAGGATTTCAGACCTACAAACCTCTGACAGAAAAAGGGATGGCAGGGCTGAAACCGCCCCTGTGTTCCGGTTCAGCAGTTTCCCTAGACAGTGTTCTCCAGGGGCTTTCCAAAGATCACCGGCTGTTTAAACCACGGTCCCTATTCTCCTGAACACGGTTGTGTGTTAGGCTTCCTCGATGTCTTCTTTCACTGGCATGAACATAACCTCACTGACAGCTACAGTTTCATGTGAAATATTTAGGAAGTGTTTTGCACTATGGTATCATGGCTTTTGTTTGGGAGAAAAAAGAAATAAGGGCACACGTTTCTCCCATGCTCCAAGTGCTTGACGGAAAAATGGACTCCGATTATAATATTAAAGTACAGCCACATGCTATGATTATGGTAACACATACACATACAAACAACATGACTGCCAATCTTTATGCTGCCATCACTTTAGAAAATAAAGTTGTCTTCATACCATAAGCCCCTACCACATAGGTATACTTTGGGGAATTAGCATCCTGTGTTCTACAAAAAATGTTGCTCACCAACTGTTAGTTAAAAACATTACATTTTTCTCCCCTTAGAATGATAGAATCATTAAGACTCAGTCCAGCCATAAACCTAAAACTGCCAAGTCCTCCATTAAAACATGTCCCAAATCAGCACACCTATGGGTCTTGGAAATACCTCCAGAGACAGCAACTCAACCACTGACTTTTCTGGAAAGCCTGTTCCAGGGCTTGACAACCCTTTCAGTGAGAAACTTTTTCCTAATATCCAATCTAAACCTCCTTTGGTGCAACTTGATGCTGTTTCCTGCCATCCTATAACTTCTTATTTGGAAAAAGACCCAGACCCCTACACCCGCCTTGCTCAATAGTTAGAGAGAGATAAGATCTTCCATGAGCCTCCTTTTCTGCATGCTGAACAACCCCAGCTCCCTCACGTGCTCGTCAGACTTGCTCTCAAGACCTTTAAACAGTTTCATTGCTCTTCTTTGGACATCCTTCCTAAGGTTCAAGGCTATTAGTTCTTATGTTTAAACTGAAAATCAAGAAATTAGAGCATGCCATATCTTGATTTTTCTATATTCTATAACCTGGCTATTTTCATTTTAATCTCTCTTCCCCTTTGGCAGATTACCTGTTCTTCACATCTAATGCCCACAGGTTTGAGTCGAAACAGAGCTCTCTTTTGAAGCTGCAGACTACACACCTTCAACCAGTATACAGAGATAATATATTTTTAAGCAACAGCCCAGGGGTGTTAATAATTTACTAAGCTATCAGTAAAACACCACAGCTCCTTTTGACACACAAGACTTTTCTGTACTGCAAGAATTCCTGCGCTGCCAGAAGCTTTTGCATTCTGTGACTCATTCTAAACTCTTCTTGTCTTGCTGAAACTTGAGAACAATGAAGTTTATTGATCACAGCACCTCATTCTGTATTCTGAAGTGATGCAATCATGAGATAATCACTTTCCTCCCATCTTTTGCACCCTTTTTCATTTGGATTTTTCAGTTTTTATAACCTCTTTCCAGGTAATAAGGGATTCTATCTATGTGATTGATTTAATTCAAATAAGACTTTTTAGTGTCTTCTAGCTACTTAGAAAGTGACTATAGAATATGCTTTTTAAAACAATCTAAAAATTTGAATTGTTAAATTATAGCTGAGCTTTAAGATATAGATGAACTCAAAAGACTAACCAAAACCTGTCAGAATTCATAGATTTTGTATTGCAAAACAAATATGTCCAGTGACTGACCAACAAATGGGTATGATCTGAAAAACCTGAAGCATTTCGTGCCTTGAAGTAATTTTAAGTGGTAAGTAGTGGCAAAAGCATGGAAGACCAAACAGAAGTATACATATTGTGAAAAATCAGATTAATGGAATCAGATACCAGGCTAGGAACTGTAAGAGGTAATTATATATGACTCATTCATTCACACACTTAGTGTGGAGAGGGAGTATCTTAATTTTAGTATAATAGAAGATAATTCCATGTGCTGGTTTGCAATAGACTTTTTTAAAACTTACAGACATTTACTTCTTACATGACAATGTACCTTTGATTCCTGAATGGCAATCTTGAATGCTGGTTTTCCCAACAAATTTGACTTTGATGCTGAATTCTTAAAAAGAATGCTGTAAACAGGATGAATAGTCTAAAGAATATTTTAATTTCCTTCTCTAAAAAGTAAAACTTCATAGACTAATTTGATGTGTATTTTTAGAATGAGTCTATATTGTGATGCAAATCTGTTTCTGTTCCATACCATTGACATTTAAAGAGGATGTTATGTGTTTGGTACTTTTTATGTCATAAAATAGTAAAAAATTTGATGAAGGGCGAAATTTTGCTGTCCCTGACCAAATGAAAATGTGATACATGTAGATGTAATATGTTACATAGTTAAACAGTTTGAAAGTGCAGTTACCTTTGTCACTTAGGTATGCAAGGGAAGTAGACCAGTTTTATGTGCAAATAGTGTTTGTTGAGACTGTAGAGGAAGACTAACAGAATTTTAGAATTACTAAATTTCAGTGGTGGATTCCTGATGTGATGTGGATTTATTTTATTTCTATGTTCTAATATCAAGCTTCTAGCTAAAACAGGTAAAATAAATCTGATTAACTTTGGTGTCTTTGCATAAAAGAAGAAATGTAACTGATGTATAGCCAAATTGCTCAGGTTATAGACTGGATAACTGGTTTTGGGGTTTTGGGGAGTTTTTTTCTTTGTTAGTTTGTGTTGTTTTTTGTTTGTTCGTGTTTGGTTTTGTTTTTGATTGTTTGTTTTGAGTTTTTTTGTAACTGGGAAAGTTACCTCAGCATGCATCATGAAGCAGTAGAAGAGCATTTTGCAGGCTTTGGAAGCAGTTACTCCAATCTAGTGGAGGTGTGTGTGATTGGCAGTGAGGAATGTTTCCTGGGAGCACTTAGTGTTTATAAAATTACATAAAGAAGAGTGGTGTAAGCTGAAAGATATGTCAATGAAATTTAGAGTGACATGGATGTCAGTGCTTTGCATTGTCTTGATAAAGTGCCATTTATGCAACCTTTTTTTCATTGAAATTAAGATGGAGGAAATCTCAACATGCATCACCAAACCCAAGCTCCAAAGACAAGTGTTGATAGCTGTTGAAGCATAAAGGCATGTTGAATGTAAGTGCAGTCAGAGAAGTGATAGCAGATGTGCATGCCCATAAAAAAAGAATTTGAGACAACAAAAAATGTTTTGATGGATGTTGGTGATAATTTTATGATTATGGTAAGTAATCAAGAGGTTCAGGTAGCATTTGGTAAATTCTGCATTTTGCATCCAGGTTTTCATTCTCCTGTGAGATACAAACAAGATAAATATGAGTAAACATTCATATTTTTCAAGGGTAACTTGGTCCCTGTGTGTAAGTTATGAGGGAAGGGGCAACAAACCATCCTTCCTTCTGCCTTTTTTTCCTCAGCTTTAGAACTGAGTACATTCAACAGGCTGCTTCTCACTTTCAAAAAAGAAAAATAGAGATTTTCACACTTTAGTTATAGCCATTGGGTTTTATTATTTAGGGAACTTTACGTCTGGCTTAATAAATAGGTATGACTTAGTGAAGCAGAACATACAACAGTGTTACTTGCATACAGATTTTTGAGAAAGGCTTGGATTGGGTGACATTTTGGTAAATGAAGATTGCTAATCAACAATATTTTATATGCATACCAAATTTGCAATACAAGAACAGATGCATTTACAGATGGTTGTTGGAGAAAAGTGTGTGATTTTTTTCTCCCTGAAGTTTGTGCATAAAGTATGCTGTTGAGGTCCATTCTTTGGGAGAAGTGCAGCACTGCCTGGCTTTCTGGTGGGTCCTTGCCCCCGTCGCACCGGGGCTCAGCTAAGCTGCTCTAGACTCACAGCTACAGCTACAGAGTCCGGGGCAAATCTGCTATGCACCGCAGGCGGCTGGAACAGATTCTCCTCGGCTGCTTGGGTCTGGGCAGGATCGGCACTCTCCAGGACACTCGACAATTGACTAACTTCTCTAATAGCAGCGAATAAAAGAGGCAGGAAGGATCCCTCAGCTGGCGAATTCCACGTGGGAACTTTATTCACAAAACTCCGCTCGTGAAGGGAGCACAAACTAAAAGACAGGTTCGCGTAGAACTCAGGGGCTTTTATGAGGGGGCGGGGAATAGGCGGGACTGGGGTTTGGGGGCCAATGGGAAGAGGGGAAGGGAAATCCTTCTGGGTGAAGGCAGGGGCCAAACAGAACGGAGAACTCAAAATATATTAACATAATAGAATGAAGCATCCTGGGGGGAAGCTATTCCTACCCACAACTTTTGGGGTATCCCAGAAGTTTTTTCCAACCTGTGGGGTCCCCTGGGCCCCTTGCTGTGTGGGCCGAACAGTCCCCACAGTATGCAAGCAAAATAATGCCAGAAAAATACTTGAAAGGAAAAGAAAGTGCTGTTAGTATTGAAAAACATTGCTATTAAAGGGGAATTTTTAAAGAACAAATTTGTTGATCGGTCAGGTGGTTTGAGTTGCCTTGTAATGCAACTCTATTGCTATATCCCCATAATTCACAAAACATTATTAGTGTTCAGTGCTTATAACTTGTTCTCAGAGAAACAGTAAATTCAAGCCTGATTGCTATACAATATTTGCCATGAGGAAAATCCAGGCTTTTCTTTTATGCATATGCAAATTTCTATTAAATAAAAATGGAAGGAATATCTGTAGTGCTCTCCTGTGGAGTCACAGGAAAGCTCAGCAGCTTTGACCTTCATCTGGCACGCAGTGGGGAAGACAACATTTAGCAAGTTTAAAAAATCTGTCTGTTATGCCTGTAGAGAAACATTCTAGATATAGCAATACTTGGTTCAGTGGTTACACTCTGCAAGCCCTCTGTTTAAAATCAGTTCAGCATAGGCAGCAAGTTAAAGGTCATTAGATAGTTCAAGAGACAATTGGAATATTTTGATCTTTTTTTTTTTAGTTCAATTGCATCTTGTTGTGAAGACTGAACTTACCATGCTATTTGTCTTATTTGTCTTTGAGCTTTAATCAGCAGGTGAACCAAGTTTACTTCCTACCGCTTTGTCACATAGAGAATTCTTGGGGCAGTAAGCGAATCTTTAAATTGTATTTGATAGAGTGTTTTTTCTGCTTTTTGGTGCTAACAGGTAGAAACAACTAGACATTCTTGTAGAAGGGAGACTAAGTGAATTGGAAATGGCAATCAAAATCTAATTTTTTCTCTCAAATACTATTTATATTTTGTGCATTTTCAGAGTTCAAAGTATGTGCTGAAATAGCTGTAAAAAAGACTCAAGATTTAACTCTAGAAAATAGATTTCTTTCTATTTCTTTCGCCTCAAAGGACCTTTCCTTTGGAAAACATTATCTCAAGATCAAGCCTGGCTTTAAGGTTCAAAAATAACTTTGTTGGTAGCAAATACACAGAATACAATTAACTCTGAGATAAACACAGGTTCTAAGATGCAGCTGATGAAGAGATGGATCCAAAGGGTCGGAAGTACCTGAAGCATTGTGCTTAGAGAAAGGCTAAGTCCATGTAGCAACACTAGCAAGTGTTTCCCTGACTAGGACTTGGTATATGTCTATAAAAGTTTTTACTGAAATATGAGGCTGGCATAATCTGGTATGATTATCTCCAGTCACTACACTCAAACTGTGTGTGGAATTCTTTGGCATGCATGCCAACGAAAATAAGTACAATAAGCAAAAAAGAATTGGGAGGTCTGTGATTGTCTCCTTTTTCCTCCTGCTTCCAGATAAGTGAGTTGGAGGGAAACTGAGCTAAAGAAATTCTTATCTTTTCCCATATACTCTGTGTGAGGCAGGCACCACTCTCAGAATCACTGTTTGCTTCCCTTTAAGGAAGAGAGATCCTGAAGCTTAGCAGCTGCTTAGAGATGATTGCTTCCTGAACAGGTGTTCTTTGTGCTCTCTTCTTCCACATGAATAACACCATCCATCCCTTTATATTTTACACCAGAAGTGATGAATATAGAAATGGATTCTGGCATACTCTGTGTGCTGTAAAATATTCTGGGGCACACAACCCTGGGTCACTCTGCTTCCTGTAGTGCAGTTTTCTGACTTTAAAACAGCACTTGTAAAACTTATCAGATCATTACAGTGCCAGACCAAGCTCACTCTTTTGTGAAGTATCTGTAAGGCTGGGCTGGAGAATTCATTACTTCCAGCATGAGCTGGAAGTGATGAATTCATTACTGGCTGAACAGCAGATCCTGATCTTGATCAGTGGCACAGGGTCTAGTTGGAGGCCTGTCATTAGTGGTGTCCCCCAGGGTTCTGGGCCCAGTGTCATTTAACTTGTTCATCAATTACTTGGATGAAGGAGCAGATGCCTCCTCAACAAGTTCATTGACGACCCAAAGCTATGAGGAGTTGCCAATACCCTAGAGAGCTGTGCAGCCCTTCAGAAGGATCTCAACTAGGCTGGAGGGATGGGCAGAGAAGAACATTCTGAAATTCAACAAGGGCAAATGCAGGGTCCTGCACATGGGGAGAAATAAACCCATAGATCAGCACAGGCTGTGGAGAAGGACCTGGGGGTCCTGGTGGACAGCAAGCTGTCCATGAGCCAGTAGTGCCCTGGTGGCCAAAAAGGCCAATGGGATCCTGGGGTGCATCAGGAAGAACATTGACAGCAGGTCAGTGGAGGTGATCCTGCCTCTCTACTCACCAAGCCTCTCTCCATCATTTATAATCAGTGCTGGTTAACCAGGAGGTCCCAGATAAGTGAAGGTTGGCCAATGTGATGCCCATCCACAAGAAGAGCCAGAAGGAGAATGCAGAGAACTACTGGCCTCTCAGCCTGACCTCAGTGGCCAGGAAGGTTATGGAACAGATCATCTTGAATGCAATCACATGGCACATACAGGACAACAGGGATCAGGCCCAGACAGCATGGGTTTAAGAAAGGCAGGTCCTTCCTGACCAACCTGATCTCGTTTTATGACCAGGTGACCCACTTAGTGGATGGGGGAAAGGCTGTGAGTGTAGTCTGCTGTAGTCTGCCTGAACTTCAGCAAAACCTCTGACACTGTCTTCCACAGCATTCTCCAGGAAAAGCTGGCAGCCCATGGCTTGAAGAGGTGCACCCTTTGCTGGGTTAGGACCTGGCTGGGTGGCTGGGCCCAGAGAGATCTGGTGAATGGTGTTGCGTCCAGTTTGTGACTGGTCACTACTGGGGTTCCCTGAGGCTCAGTATTGGGCCAGTCCTTTTTAATATCTTTGTTGATGACCTGGATGAGGGGATCAAGTGTACCCTCAGTAAGTTCACAAATTACATCAAGCTGGGTGGGAATGTTGATCCACTGGAGGGTAGGACGTCTCTACAGAAGGATTTGAATGGGCTGGATTGATGGACTGAGGCAAATTTTATGAGGTTCAACAAGACCAAGTGCTGGGTCACAAGAATCCCATGCAGCTCCACAGGCTGGGTGACGAGTGACTGGAAAGCTGCCCAGTGGAAAAGGACCTAGGGGTGCTTGTTGGCAGCAGGCTGAACATGAATCAGCAGTGCCTAGGTGGCCAAGAAGGTCAAGAGGGTGTGGCTTGTATCAGAAATAGTGTGGCCACCAGGACCAGGACAGGGATAGTCCTCCTGCACTTGGCACTGGTGAGGCTGCACCTCAAATCTTTGTGTGCAGTTTTGAGCCCCTCACTACAAGAAAGACATTGAAGTACTGGAGCATGTCCAGGGAAGAGCAGTGGAGCTGGTGAAGGGTATGGAGGGTAAGTCATCTGAGGAGCATCTGATGGAGCTGGGGTTGTTTACTCTGGAGAAAAGGAAGCTCAGGGGTACCTTATCACTCTCTACAACTGCCTGAAAGGAGGGTGTAGCCAGGTGGGGGGTGGCTTCTTCTCCTAGGTAACCAGCAACAGGACAAAAGGACATAGCTTCAAGCTGTGCCGTTGGAAGTTTGGGTTGGACATCAGGAGGAAGTTATTCCTTGAAAGACTTGTTAAATATTGGAATGGACTGCCCAGGGAGGTGGTGGAGTCCGCATCCCTGGAGGTGTTCAAGAAACAACTGGACATGGCACTTAGTCTTATTGTCCTTGCCACCTGAAATGATTCTGTGATTCTGTGACTCATTGCTCTCACTTGGATGCAAAGAGCATTAGGAGATGCCATAAATGTGCAACATTACAAACTAACCTGTAAACTCTCTGGATAAATTATTATGTTATTTGGATTTACTTAAGATTAATTTTCCAGTACAATGAAGCAATGAAGTAATTGGAAATAGGTGTTGAAAAATCATGTGCATGTCTAATGAGAGGAAAAATAATGGGTATGTAAATACATAAATTATATTAGGAAAGTTGTGTGGAACCATTCAAAGTGTGTATTGTTTGTCATGCAGAACAAAGCCACATACAGGTGTTACCTTTAAAAGCAGAATCTTGTTGAAGTGAACTTTTTTAACTTGATGTGTCATTGGACCTTTTTTGCTGACAGTGTAAGTGAGAATACAGCTTTTTTAGTAAGTTGGTGGCGAGAATTGGTGGCTGTAAACATTCATTAACAGCCTGAGCGTAGACCATATGCATTTGGACAAAATAAAAGACATGGATGATGAACTACTTTAAAACTTTCAGAGTTTCTTCCCTTGCAAATGTTTTCAGCATTTGTTTTTGGGCTTGCCACCAGCTCTGAGCCTGAGAATCTTGTGAGTCTGCAAAACCCATCTGTTCATCCTCTCTTTGATCCTTGGAACATGAAATAAAACAAGTTTTTCTAGCCAAATTAGTTCAAGGTAATCAGCCAGTGTATCAGATTATTCAATGTCTGTCCCACTGTCTAGATGAGAAGACAGTTCATTCTGCAGGTTCCCAAAAAAACCCCAGAGACAGCAAAACATGGCAATCAGGGAAGAGCTGTGGTTCTTTGTGTTCTTTGCTTTGCCTTATTAACATTTCCAGGAAAAACTCTTTCAGTCCTTCACCTGTCCTCTGTTGCTCAATGTCACTAGTTTAGTGTTCTTTTGCATCTAATTCATACATGATACAAAAAAAAGCAGGATGTGGAAATGCACATTCTTATGTAAGCTCAAAGCAGGAGAGAAGAAGGATAGTGATCAAATTGATATCGAGACTCTTGTCCTGAACTCTTTGAAGAGTTACAGACTACTATGCTCAGCTTCCCTTTGTTGCAGAAGACTGATCTCTGAAATGTGCCATGAATATGAGCATAAGACTGTGGTGCACCAGTAAATACAGCTGCTTTGCAGACTGGGATAGAAGCAGCGCCCCAGACCATCTAGTAACTTGGAAATGGAGCACTGTGCACTGCTTGTGGAAGTTACTATGTCCACTGAATATGGAAAAGCATTTTTTCCCAAGTTTGAAAACCGCACCCACTCAAATATTCCTGTGCCAGCTAAAATACACAGCTGTACAAAGATGAGCTCTCTCTCTGTGAGTTCTCTTACTGAAAGGAAGCCACATCCTGTTGTGCAGGAAAGCCAAGTCAATCAACTTAAATAAGTGTTAGAGAAAAAGATTAGTTAACAAACACAGAGATGTAACTGATGGATGAGTGGTTATTGAAAAAAAAAGAGATGAAGTAAAATACTGCAGATCTAGAGTTTGGCTCTAGTTAGTGCATAAGAGAATATTGTTGGAATTAAAATGTTCAGAAATGTGACATCTTTGTAAGACCTGACTAAATGTCTTATTTTTGCACAGCTTCTAGGTTTTTCAGAGCTCCTGGCTATGCTTAGCCAGCATAAACAGTAGGAGCAAGGCTTCATCAGGAGTTAAGGTTCCGTCTAATTACTGAGTTTTCATTGTTTCTTTCTATGGATGGACACAGTATGAAGTGCCATTATTTCTTCTTTGGTATTTTAGCTTACTGCGAAAGTGGTTTTCTTGTACACTTCTTGTTATCTTTGCTAAGATTACCACATAAGATACAGACATTCTTTGGATTAGTTTTCTACAGGTGCTGCTTATATAATTTATTTTAGATAATCTGTCTCTTGGCTGCAGAAACCTGGCAGAATTCCTCAGCTATGTGGGAGTTGTATGTTGTCAGTGCAATCTGAACTATTTATTGCCTTACTCTGAGACACTGACTTTAGAACTGCAGAGATGCAGGCAGATTTCAGTCTCTTCCTTCTCTGTGAAAACTGGGTTAACTCTCCCTGTGTTCAGAGATCAAAAAGAGACTTCTCTCAAGAGAATGGAGATGGAATGTAACAGTTTTTACAGAATATTCTTCCCATCCCTTTCAGTAGCATATTTTGATTTACAAATATCTTGGTGTCACCACAGCCTGCTTGGAGTGGCCAGCATTATCTACAATTATGCTACATGTAGCTGCCACCCTCTAGTGTTAGTATGTATTGCAACAAGGCCATCAAGATTGATACAGGATTTAGAAACTATTGAATTAACCTGGTAAGAAAGAAGGATGCTCCTGCACTTGGAGAAAGATAGATTTTAAAGGGCACAAAGACTTCCGCATGTTTATTCTGGAAAGCTGTTGCATCAGTGATGAGTGACATCATGGAAACAACCAGTAAAATTCCCAGTAAATGGTCAGGCCAATGAAGAAGCAGTACGTGGAATAAAAAAAGATAAAATCAAAGCCTCAGGTCAGCAGTTTAAGTCTCCTAAGCAGTAAACTCCCCACCTCTGACTTCCCATTAGTTAATGTGTGGTTGGATCAATGTCAGAGCAACAGACTCATTCAGAGACTCTTCACTGATTTATACAACCAATATGTGAGGAGATTTATTTAAGCTTAGAATGCTTACACAATCAGAAACATTTGAAATACCCAAGTAATTGTTGTTGACACAAATAGCATGAATTAATTGGAGTCTTATTGGTAACATACAAAGTGAAATTCCTGCATTTACAACTTTTTTTCTTCTCCTTTTTAATGAAGAAAGAGTATTCTCTCCTGATTTGAAATGGAATTTGTCTGTTCTTGTGCCATTCCATCAGCATAGGTCATAGGCTAATGCATAAATTAGCTCTAAAGTACAGGTAGGAATAGGTGAACATGTAACTATATTACAGAATTCCAGAATCCCAGAGTAACTGACTGGGTAATGTTGAAGGGGAGCACTGGAAGTCATCCAGTCGAACCTCCCTGCTCAAGCAGGTTCCCCTAGAGCACATTACTCAGGACTGTGTTCAGATGGCTATGTAATTGGTAGGTGAAAGGAGAAATAATATCTTGGAGATATCCATGAAATTATTAGTTTATAATCTTTATTTTAAATTTTACATTTTATTAAAATACTTATTTTCGAAACCCAAGAGTGGCTTTCTAAAGAGGCTTGTGAACACTGAGTACTGCAAATATTCAGTATAGCTTTTTATATCACGGTATGGGAGTGTATGACATTGAAAAAACCCAAACATAATATACCCAGAGAAGAATTGTTGCATGTTTTGTTCATTAACAATTTTTAACATCCCTTGTATTACTAATTGCATTATATGGCATCCCTATGTTATTAAATGCATGTAGAACTGGGTGAAAGCATTGGGTATTAATATTTGTTATTTCAAAAAAAGTAAAGTGCTTATTAAGGTGTCAGTAACAGTAGTGTTTCAGAAAACTAGTATTAAAAGTAGTATTAATAGTGATAAGTAAGATGCGTCTTAAGAGACATCTGTAGTTCTTTTTGGGACTTCCATAAATGGGCATTAACTTTAGTAGGAATTATTTTGGCATAATGGAATTTACCTGAAATTTATGGGCTGAGGTACTGAACAGACCAAGATATTTCAGGTGAACCAAGTTGCTTTCTTGATTTTATTCTGAGTGACAATTAGACAGGGGAACTTCTTTCTCTTGCATCTTAGCAAATGAAAGACAATGTGATATTAATCATAATGAATGTACTGTAGCTATGTTTCGTTGTCCCTCCCAGAATGCAATTCCTCCTTCCATTCACAGTGAGCTAGTATTGATTGATAAGGAAGATATTTTTAGACCTGACTGAGACACAGCAATTCAGATAAAGTAAAACTGCTCAGAGTTGTCAAAACATTTATGTGAATTCTGGCTACATGAAACCTTATGTATTTCACTGTGATGCAATATTTTTCATCTCAAGAGATTTTGTGACTCCTAGTGACTCCTAGTCTAACACAAATACAAGTGTCCCACATTTGACTCTTAGCTAGCATATTTACTCTAGTTTAGAGTCTATCTTGAAGTTTTCATAGGAGTACAGTATTTCCTTCTGCAGAGGTCAGTGGACATGTCCTAATTTGTTTGCCAAGAGGGTGAGGAAAACCTGGAAGAGGGTTCCTAGAGAGGTGGTTTATGCCTCAAGTTAGTAAGGTTTAAAAGACAGTTGAACAATGCCCTTAGTGACATGCTTGACTTTTGGTCAGTCCTGAATTGGCCAAGAGTTGAACCCAATAATCATTGTAGGTCCATTCCAGAAACAGTATATTCTATTCTACACTAAGGAGAAGTAGAAATAGCTGTTTATTTCATTTAGCAAGTTGACATTGTCTTTTGGTCAGCCTCTCTAATGCAAGGCTGCTGCAGCTTTATTTTTAAAGAAGCAATAGGGCTCTCCAAAAGTCAGCTGTAGCTCACCTTCCATAAAAACAAAGTATTAAAGTTCTGATTCTTAGAAGCAAATCCCATTGCTTCTAAGCACATAGATTTCAAGTTTCATTAGAGCACAGTTTGGGTGAATTGAATTTTAGGCTTAATTGGGGACAACTTCTTATACAGTCTTAAAAGGTCTTCTATGCCATGCATTATTTTGTAGCTGGAGTCAGATACACTTAATCTTCACGGACACATTTTAAAAGTGCAGCTGTCAGGTTAATGTGATTCTGAGGAGGTACATTGTAATTTGACAAGTTGAATAAGCTAATATATTTTGTAGTTACTGGCTTGTTTGCAGTGACATCCTTTAACAAAATAGGGATTGATGCTTTCTGAAGGATGCAGTTTACCCTCTGACAAAGTCCACATCAGAAAAATTCTGTTGATCTTTCCTCCCTGTCTAAAAGATGTTGCGGTCACCCAGCCGGTGGGGGAGCCACCGGCTGAGTCACCCGTGGCGTTCGAGGCTGCAGCTCAGCCTGCCTTTTCAGTGGGGATTGCAGATTGGGTAGATGATACCTCTTGGGACAGTGAGCCCTGAGAGATAGGCAGGTTGAGGCAGTCTCCCGCCGTGGGCTGCTGTCCAGCTAGGTACCGTCCCCTCCCCTTTCTCCTCATAGATGGTTTAGATATTCATATAGTTGGTTTAATATTCATACAAAGCTGGAAGGTTCTAAAGTTCTGTTCTTCCCATTGGCTCATTTAAATATGTCCCTCCTCCGTTTGCTGCTTATTGGATACTGTCATCTCCCTTCATGTACCTCATTTGTCCTGTCCCTTGTTCCTCCCCTTTCCCCCCCCCCTTAAAACCTGGTGCAACGGTTATTTCGGGGCTCGTTTTGTGGTTCCCGTCCTTGCTGCGAGTTTCCCTGCCCCCTCCGGGGCATGGAATAAACTCTTGGATTTACACCACGGGCGGGTCCTCCTTGATCTTTTGCTGCCTCTGCGTCGCATTCTCATCATCAGCTGCTGCTAGCCCCAGCCTGGGCTTTGGAAATATCAACCAGCCTCGGAGCTGTCGCGCGAAGGCTAAAAGCATTGCCGTGGCGCTGCACACACGCTTGTGCCACGCGAGATCCGGGCACACGAGGACACTGTCGGCCATTGACCAGCCGGGCGGTCAAGCGGCCAGCGACAAAAAGAGACACCGTGGAGTTTGTAACCAGATCAAGTAGATGAGGAAGTCCATAGACTGTTGCTGTTGTCCAATAAATGCCTTTGGCAGCTGAGAAATCTTGGAGAAGCATGAAAATCTGAGGAAGATTGTGACTAGGTCATCATTGCTTTTTAGGAATTGTATTAAACAAGCTACAGTTTTAAACTTCTTTTTCTCTGTTTAAATAGCTGAATTTATCTGACATCACGTGTATCACTGTTTATTGTATAGTGCTGCTCAGAGACAGTATGATATGTAATAGCTTATTGCAGTATATGTTCCCTGATGTGGTGTTTAGCACCTTTGGCGACTGGGCTGAGGCTATAAGTTGTTGTACTTTGTATTACTGACTTGTGATAGAATCGCTGGTCATAAGCCTAATCCTGTCTGCCTGCTCGTCACTGCATGACCTCTGAACCTCGGGAGCCATCTGGTGGAAACTATTAACAATCACACCTATATTCTCCCATATCTTCCCTTCTCTATGCTAATTACAGTGGCATTTGGGAATTTTGAAAAATTTGAATACTCTTGGAATGTTGAAACCAGCATGGTCCTAGGAACCGTGAATATGGTTCAGTTCTTGTTTAGAGGTGGGATTTAGTTTTATCTTTTTTGCTGGTTTGGTTTTTATTTGGTTTTCTTTTTTCTTTTTTTTTTCTTTTTACTTTAATTCAATTAATAAACTGTTCTTATCTCAATACAAGGATTTTACAATTATTTTTCTCATCCCCCTGGGGAGGGGGGAGTGAACTAGCAGCCACATGGGACTTAGTTGCCATTTGGATTTAAACCACAACACAAGGTTAGACAGACTGCTGAAGCTGGATAGTTTTCATACAGAAATGCCTGGATAAGGATGTGAAGGCTCTTAAACAGGTAAATACTGAAAGTCTAAACTCCGGGTTGGGTCTCACCAGAGCAGAGGGAGAGAATGTTCTCCCTTGCCATGCTGGCCTCACTGCTTTTGATGGAACTTGGGATATGGTCAGCTTTCTGGGCTGTGAGTGCACCTTGCTTGCTCATCTCCACCAGCACTCCAACTTCTTCCCTTTCAGGGCTGATCTCAATCCTCTCATGCCTTGGCTTGTGTTGATATAGGGAATTGCCCCAACCCAGGAGCACCTCCCATTTGGTCGTGTTGAACCTCATGAGGTTCCCATAGCCCGGGCCGTGCACTTGCCTGCTCAAGCACTGTACCACCATGTTCTGCCTCTCTTGTCTGAATCAAAATGGAAAGCTTTTCAGCTACATCTTGCACAGGGAACTCTGTCAGGACAAAAAACACGTTCTGCATGACTCCTTCTCATTGCCCAGACCATGGTGATATGTGGAAAGCCTTGGGCATTGAAAGACTAAGCTAGCAAGTGCTTCTCTCCTGGCATGTTTCACTGTGGGAGGGCTGGGTGGGTAGTCTGCACTCTGCAAAGCAGAAAGAGGACGCCTGTGCCTAGGGCTGAGGAACAACCGTGCACAGCATGTTGTGCACGCATGCAGTATACACACTGGAAAGAAAAGCGGCAAAGCTGAGAATGCCATCACCAGGCTTCAGTTCTGTCCAGTGCCCAGAAGGCGAGGATGAAGCTCTGAATCACAGGGCTGCTTCTCCTTCTCCTTCTCCTTCTCCTTCTCCTTCTCCTTCTCCTTCTCCTTCTCCTTCTCCTTCTCCTTCTCCTTCTCCTTCTCCTTCTCCTTCTCCTTCTCCTTCTCCTTCTCCTTCTCCTTCTCCTTCTCCTTCTCCTTCTCCTTCTCCTTCTCCTTCTCCTTCTCCTTCTCCTTCTCCTTCTCCTTCTCCTTCTCCTTCTCCTTCTCCTTCTCCTTCTCCTTCTCCTTCTCCTTCTCCTTCTCCTTCTCCTTCTCCTTCTCCTTCTCCTTCTCCTTCTCCTTCTCCTTCTCCTTCTCCTTCTCCTTCTCCTTCTCCTTCTCCTTCTCCTTCTCCTTCTCCTTCTCCTTCTCCTTCTCCTTCTCCTTCTCCTTCTCCTTCTCCTTCTCCTTCTCCTTCTCCTTCTCCTTCTCCTTCTCCTTCTCCTTCTCCTTCTCCTTCTCCTTCTCCTTCTCCTTCTCCTTCTCCTTCTCCTTCTCCTTCTCCTTCTCCTTCTCCTTCTCCTTCTCCTTCTCCTTCTCCTTCTCCTTCTCCTTCTCCTTCTCCTTCTCCTTCTCCTTCTCCTTCTCCTTCTCCTTCTCCTTCTCCTTCTCCTTCTCCTTCTCCTTCTCCTTCTCCTTCTCCTTCTCCTTCTCCTTCTCCTTCTCCTTCTCCTTCTCCTTCTCCTTCTCCTTCTCCTTCTCCTTCTCCTTCTCCTTCTCCTTCTCCTTCTCCTTCTCCTTCTCCTTCTCCTTCTCCTTCTCCTTCTCCTTCTCCTTCTCCTTCTCCTTCTCCTTCTCCTTCTCCTTCTCCTTCTCCTTCTCCTTCTCCTTCTCCTTCTCCTTCTCCTTCTCCTTCTCCTTCTCCTTCTCCTTCTCCTTCTCCTTCTCCTTCTCCTTCTCCTTCTCCTTCTCCTTCTCCTTCCCCTTCTTCTTCTTCTTCTTCTTCTTCTTCTTCTTCTTCTTCTTCTTCTTCTTCTTCTTCTTCCTCCTCCTCTTCCTCTTCTTCGTCTCCACCTTCCCCTTCCTCTTCCTTTTCCTCTTCCTCTTCCTTCTCTTCCTCCTCGTCCTCCTCCTGCAAGAGGAGAGCTAACTGCACAAGTAGCTGCCTTTGAACTTCCTTCTCCTACTGACTGCTAAACGTGAAGCCGGCAGGCAAACGAGTGGCAGCCACGCTGCTCTTGCAGCCTGCACGTCGCACACGCAAGCACGATGCTCTGCGGCTTTGTTCTTCGCCTTTTGTAACAGGTCATGCTTTCATTCTCTTGCAGGCAAACAGCCAGTGTGCATCCTTCTCGGAGAGAGTGTAATGTCGGCAAAGCAAAGCACTCCAGCGCTCCACTTCTGTCAAAAGACGCCCGGGCCGTGCACTTGGCTGCTCAGCGCTGAGGCGTTCTGCCTCCCTTGTCATCTGAATCGAAATGAAAAGCTTCTTGACTGTGTCTCGCACAGAGGACTATGCCAGGACAACAAGCTTGCCCGGAGCTTGCACCTGAGACTTGTGGCAACTTGTATTTGCACCACATTGCACACTGCGCACACAAGCCCGGTGCTCTGTGTCTTTGTTCGTCTCCTTAAGTGATCTGGGTAAAACTGGAGTCTAGCAATGGGATTCTCAGCTTTGCCGCTTTTCAGCCTGTCTACTGCACCCATCCACAGTGTGCTGAAAACAGTTTTTCCTCAGCTGGAGGTACAATAACATTCTTTCCTTTTTGCAGATTCCAAACTGTCCATCTAACTTTCACTCAGCCAAATGTGCCAGGAGAGAAGCTCTTGCTGGATTAGTCTTTCAATGTCCAAAACTTTCAACGCAGCACCGCAATTGGGGTGACAAGGACAGGTAATGAAGAACACGCTTTTGTCCTGGCACATATTTCTGTGCCAGACATCTATTTGGATCCTTGATCCTTCTGAGGTTATATTGTGTGCGGTGGTACTTCAAGCTGAGAAAGACCGTGCAGAGAACACTGCTATCTGATGGCAGTTTGCACGTTTTAAAGGACAGACGACTATCCCTTGAATGTCGTGCAAATACAAGTTGCCACAAGTCTCAGGTGCAAGCTCCGGGCAAGCTTGTTGTTCTGGCACAGTCCTCTGTGCAAGATGCAGTCAAGAAACTTTCCATTTTGATTCAGATGGCAAGAGAGGCAGAATGCCAGTGAGCGCTGAGCAGCCAAGTGCATGGCCCAGGTGTCTTTTGACAGAAGCGACGCTCTGAAGCTCTGTCCTTTGCTGGCAGAGCTCTCTCTGTGAGGACGCACGGCTGTTCGTTTGCCTGCAAGAGAATGAAAGCATGACCTTTTACAAAAGGCGAAGAATGAAGCCATGGAGCACTGTGCTTGTGCGAGCAGTGTACAGGTTGCGAGAGCAGTGTGGCTGCCACTCACTTGCCTGCTGGCTTCATGTTCGCAGTTGTAAGCGTGAAGCTCAACGACAGCTACTTGTGCTGGTACCTACTCCTATTCCAGTCCTCTGTGGAAACAATGGCGCTTAGCTTTGGACGCTGAGATGCAGAGGACACGATGGTAGGTGCAGCAGAGAAGGGAAATATGGAGTGCAGTGGTGAGTTTGATGAAGCTTACGTGCATACAGTGCAGCACTGGCTTTTTCTTCTAGAGCCTTTTTCTATGGCAGCAGCTGCTGGAAATGGCAACGGAGCTGCGAGAGTCAAAAATGTGACGGCGCCTCTCTCTGAGGAGGAAGGTACAGAGCCGCACTGTGCTGTGCGCAATTGCAATGCTGCTAAGAGTAGGGGGTACTTTTGGAAGGTCTTCTCTCCTGACATTTCCATCTGCGTGGCCTCTAGCTGCCAGGACTTGGCGACACTGAAGGTGTGTGTAAGTGATTGTGCTGCGAGTATCAGGTTTTACAGGGAAGAAGGGAGGTCAGCAAATCCTTTCTGTCCTGCTACATCTCTCGTTGTGAACTGCAGCTGGAAATGCTTCACTGTAATGATGGACTCTGCCACCTTGAGAGAACTTGATGATGGCATGTATATAGTTGAGAAGGAAAGTGCATATCCCTAGTGTGTTTCATCCAGTTTACAGACTGCAAAGGGACTGTGAAGGTCAGCACTGGCTTTTTGTTCCTAGACTCTTCCTATGGGAGCAGCTGCTGGACATTTTGAAGGGGTTTAGAGTCTGCCTAACACAGAGGGTAAGATGATACATAGAGCTTGAAGGAAAGTTCATATCTCCAGGGAGTTTGATGCATGTCAGAGGGTGTGAGTTACATGTTGAGCAGCTGATCACACAGAAAAGGTTCTAAAAGAAAGAAGCCGTACTGGAATTGCCTTTTCTTTTGCAGCCAATAAACTACACAGCCAACAATGAAACGCTTCCTCTTCCTTCCCCTTCTGCTAGATACAGGATCACATTCTTTCAAGTCTCCAATAGCCAGGATCCACAGTGGAGCTCTTCCCAAGCTGCTCCCACACGAATGGGGCTGGGCCAGAAAAGCGCTTGGCTATTCCCTAGGCACTCTCACAACAATCACATGATGTCCCACAACAACCACACAGTGTCAGCTTGCTAAAGAAGGAAACACACCGAGCCCAGCTCAAAACCACCCCAAGGGCAGAGCCAAGTTGGAAATGTCCCTGCTCTCAAATCAACTGTGCCAGGACAAAAATTTCGCTGATCTTCCTCTTCCAAGTGCAAACTCTTCTTTGCACCACACTCAAATGGCAACATGATCTTCTTTGGCCTAACAAAGCTTTTCTCTCTCACCCGCTCTGGTAACAAACTTGAAAATGTCTGGCAAAAAGAGAACTCACAAAAGTGCCGGTTGAGAAAGCTCTTGCTGCCTACAACATCAAGTGTACCTGTCGATTTACTACCACACACCCTGTTATCGGCACTTTCCTTCTCAGCTCTAGGTACCATCCGAAGCTTTCAGTCTCACAGAGTCAGGATCCAAACGGAAGGGCACCAGGGACTGCTGACACGCTAAAGCTACCAGGAGAAAAAGCTCAACAGCTCAGCATTTGCATTCCCACTGACAGTTCCACAGCTCTAACCCAGAGACCTGCTTATTGGCAAAAGCCATTAAATTCACTAAGACCACCCAAGGTATGGATCCAAATTTGCTTTCTTTGCCAAAGAGAGGAGCTATAAACCCATCTCAAAAGAAATGGCATCCCCTGCCCTAAAATACAAAATATCCAGGGACTGATCCACCACCAATATTGAATACATCCAACAATTGCTCCTACACAGAACGGGCCAGGACAGAAATCTCTTGGTGGACTATTCTTCCCCATGATACCTTAACATCTGCTCCAGCAACACTGGCACTATGTCTTTTGCTTCCCAAGGGAAGGCACTCTGAGTCACTTGGCCTTGCCTTGCCTTCAGTACCTTGCCTAGTTTCTCCTAGCCTACACTTGCTTTGCCTCCCTTGCCTACAACTGCCTTGCCTCACCCTACATACAACTTCTTTGCTTTATTTTCTGTTGCCTAGCACTCTTTAGCTTGCCTTCCATGCAGGGAAGGCAATGCAAACCAAGTGTAGGCAAGTCAAGGGAGAGGTAGGCAAAGCCAGAGCAGTGAGGGGAAAACAAATGGAGTGGTAGGGAAGAGAAAGTCCAGAAGTTCAGGCAAGGCTGAGTGTAGGAAGGTAAGCCCAGTGATGGGTAGGCCAGGCAGAAATAGGAAGGGCTAGGCAAGGCAAGGGCCTGGAGGAAAGCAGTAGGCAGGTCAAGGGTGGGGCATGAGCATGGAAGGGGGAGTGCAAGGCAAGGAAGGGTTAGCAGGGCAAGGCAAGGAAACTGTTGGGTTGCCAAGGCAAGGCAAGGCAGGTGAGGGGTACATTCAAGGACTGTTGGTACACAAAAGGAGCCAGGATAGACTGCTCTCTCTGGCCTTGATCCCTCATGNCCTGGATAGACTGCGCTCTCTGGCCTTGATCCCTCATGGGCCGTCTCTAACCTGCAACTAAAACACTTGGGCTACCTGCTTTCCTATGTATGCAAAAGAATTTTCATTCTGGTCCTGGAGCTTAAGGTCAAGGTATGAATTGCCCACCCAAACTTAAAGACATGCAAGGATTGGTGCCAGACAAAAGCTACCCAGACAGATGTGTGTCAGCATGCGTCCTCCCCTGGACTTCCTCTCATGTGATCCTGAAACACTGGGGCCACATGAGAGCTTTGAGAGTTGTAGGAGGAGCAGACAGGGCAGGGCAAGGCCGTGAAATGTGAGGAAAACGGAGTCTTGAATTCCAGATGGGGGAGGGGTGAGGAAAGTAATGCAAAGCAAGGGAGGGGTTCAAGGGCAAGGCCAGGCAAGTGGTGGCTTTGCAAGGCAAGGCAATGCAAGTCCTAGAAGGAGAGGAAAGACAAGTCTGGATCTGGACAAATGGGTAAGGAAGTCAGGTGAGGGATGGGTAAGCAAGTCAATGCAAGGCATTGGAGAAAAGGCAGTGTGTGTGTGGGGAGGGTGTGTGTGCCAGGGTGTGAGGAGTATGTGTATGTGTGTGGAAGGGGGCTTGTATGCGGGTTACTGCACCAGCCAGAGCTGCCGCACAGCCAAGAGGGTGTGGGAGTGAAAAGAGTAAGATGAATGTGTCTTTACAATAGACCATGTAAATCTGTTTGTAGACAAGGCTAGGAACTTAAGGACAGTGAAGTAACAGAAGAAACTATTAGTTCTAGAAACTGTTGCTAATCAAGAGACTATTGCTCAGCCAAGGCCATGTTAAATTTCTGAATCTAGAGCAAGAAAACACTTAGTAGAATTATGAACAGTTTCTTTTCCTTTCTTTTATATTACAAAAGGGGGTGCATATTAGAGGGTGGGATAGAATAGGTGATTCAGCAAGTCTGTACCTTCCAATTACCTCATCCAATGGGGAAAAGGAAGAGGCTGATGTAGCCAGGAACTTAGGATAAAAAGGTGGCTGAGTGCCCCAACAATTTGAGAGACCCCACGAGAAATGTCCCATGGACTCTCCCTTTATTTGAAAAAAGTTACAGAAGTCCACTGTCTCCATTTTGGACATAAACCTCTGATGTGGTGGGTTAATTTTCCTAACAAAATGGGGACTCATCCAGGATCCTTCCACCATCTGGGAGCAGTGGGCAGCGAGCGGAAATGAAGACACCCCTCACCCAGTTTTGGTGATAATATCCTTTCAGAGTCAGCAGGGAAGGACCACTGAAAATCTCACCAGTGAGTACAATGGGATTTTTGGGGAGTAAACCTGAGAGGGCACCCAAGGAGGGTAGCACAGGTAAAGCAGAGAAAGGGTCCTGGTAAAAAGGGGTGACGATCCCGAAATATCTCCAAAGAATCCCTTGGGATAATGTTGAGGCAGTTTGCACATTCTCACAGAGGTAATTAAGGACAATCCATGCTCAGGTGGGGGTGCTAACAGAAGGCGAGAAGGGGTCTTGGCAACAAGGGATGGATGGTGATGGTAGGTTGGGAAAGGATTAGTTGAAGGAGAGTGTTAAGGCAAGTAGCAGAAAAAGGCATTTAACCTCAAAATTTGCCAGCTGATCCAGGGCCAGATGTAGGTTCTTTGTATGCCCAGCTTCCAGGACAGGGAAAGCAAGGAAGTCAGGATTTAGAGGTGTTTCTGTATGATGGGAAGTGAAAGGACCAGGCGTGGGGTGAGAGCCTGTGGGGAGATGCGTGGCTAGGCTGGGGCCATGGGGCAACCGGGGCCCAGCGCTGGGCACTGCCTGACTCGACCCTTCCCCCAGGCAGGGGCGGAAATGCCACCCTGGTCTCCCTGAGGCTGTGGGGCAGCCCACCTACCTGTGGCGCTGCAAGCTGTACCCGGTGGGTGTGCCAAGGGGGGCCATGTTTGGACACTGCAGGAGGACAGGGACTGTCTCTAGCGTATGGTGTATGGCGAGAAGGGTGAGCACAAGGAGGAGGAGGAGGAAGGAATATCCTATCTTGTCATCTGAATCTAAACAGAAAGCTTTTTGGCTACATCTCGCACAGAGAACTATGCCAGGACATGTTTTAACATGTTCTGCATGACCCCTTCTCATCACCCAGGCCGTGGTGCAGTGTGGAGAGCCTCAGGCATTGAAAGATGAAGCCAGCAAGCGCTTCTTTCTCTCCTGGCAGGTTTCGCCGAGGCAGGGCTGGCTGGATGGTTTGCACTCTGCAAAGCAGAGAGTGGCTTTTCCAGGTCCTTCTGGATGAAATCTCATCCCTTGTACATGTCACCTGTAACACTCATCTTGATGTCATCTGCAAATGTGCTGAGGGTGCACTGGTTGTCACTATGCCATTGATTGAGACAGTCCTTGTCCCCTGAGGGACACCACTTGTCACTGATCTCCATTCAGCTGTTGATCAATAATATTTTCTGGATAAAACTGTGCAGCCAATTTCTTACCCATCAAACAGTCCACCCATCAAATCTATCTCTCTCCAATTTAAAGAGAAGGATTTTGTCAGGGACCATGTCAAAAGCCTTATAGAAGTCCCAACAAATGACAGCCACAGCCCTTCCCTCTTCCACTGATATAGTCACTCCATCACAGAAGTCCACTAGGTTGGTCAGGCAGGACTTGCCCTTGGTAAAGGTGTTCTGGCTGTCCCAAATTCTGTCCCAAATCCCAAACACCTCCCTGTTCTCCCCGTGCCTTAGCATTGCTTCTAGGAGGACATGTTCCATGATATTCCCAGGCACAGAGGTTGAGGCTGGCAGGTCAGTAGTTCCCAAGGTCATCTTTTTACCCTTTTTAAAGACGGGGACAATGTTTCTCCTTTTCCAGTCACCTGGGTCTTCACCTGAATTTTCAAGTATCACGGAGAGTGTCTTGGCAACTACATCAGCCAATTCCATCAGGACTCTGGGATGCGAGTTGTCAGGTTCCATGGACTTATGGACATTCAGGTTCCTCAGGTGGTCATGAGCCCAACCTTCTTTTACAGTGGGAGGGACTTTGCTCCCCCAGTCCCTGCCTTGAGAGATGTGGGAAGAGAGATTTGTAAGTGGGGACAGAGGCAAAACAATTGTACCTCAGCCGACTCCTAATCTGTTATTACCAGTTTCCCAGCTGCGTTCATCAGAGGAGTATACTCTCTTTGACCTCTTGTCCTAGTTTGAGGACAGGTGTCTGCTAAGGAAGGCAGGAGCCTCCCTGGGAATAGGAAATATAATCCCCTTCCCTCCGAATTAGTATAATTTTTGAAATTAAAGGGGCTTTCAGGCAAGGTTGTGGGAAAAGGAATAACAGTTCTTTACTACTATATATATATATATATATATCAAGACAGACAAACAACAACAATGGCAACCACAACGAACAAGAACAGAGCAAACCCCCAGTCCAGTCTCTTCTTGCTCCCTGTTAGCAATTGGGCAGGACGGGTGCGATGGCTCCTCCTCGGCTGCAGGGGGCGCTGTAGCGCAGGTCTCGGCTGTCTCTCCCTGGCAGTGATGGCAGGCACGGCCCCAGCAGGGATGGAGCCTGGACTTCTTGTAGGCAAAAACCCCGAAGCTGCAGCAGGGGTCCGGCAGGGCTGGGCAGGGCAGCACGGCTCCCAGGCCACGGCTAGCAGGGGCTGGCTCCGGGAGAGGCAGGCAGGCAGCAGAAGCCAGGAAAACTCCACAGTGGGGACAAGCAACGGCAGCTTCCCTCTCTTCTGAATGCCGAGAGGCAAAAAGAGAGCGAGCTACTGCTCCCCTTCCTTTTTCCCAGCCCAGCTGTCCCGAGATCTCTGCCTCCTTCAAGAGGGAATGTCCAAATAAGGGAATAGCTACTTACAAGTTTTTTTACTCGACTAGTCAGTCTATTGTTTTTCCTAAGCACCCAGTCGTTATGGTGTCTTAGCAACGTATGGGCAAAAATTCCCTAAGATAAGAGAAACAAAAAGAAGGATTCCAAACCCCAACACCTCTCTTTTTTGGCTGAAATACCTACAGAAGCCCTTCTTACTGTTATTTACCATGCCAAGTTCAGCTCCAGCCAAGCGTTGGCCTTTCTGACCCCATAGCTACACAACCAGGCAGCATTCCTATTGCTGTATTCTAATAAAAAAAATCTGGGACAATATTTATCTTGGAACTTTTGGACCACTAGTCCAAATATACCAGGTAATCAGATAGAGGTCCAAATGTACTAGGTAAATAGATAAAAAGTTGTGTATATACCTTAATAGTTAGCTTACTCCATTTTGAAAGGCAATAAAACTAAACTGACAAAAGTTTCAATTAGTACATTTTTCTTGTCATACAGGGATCAGTTATATGTGGCCATTTCCAGCATTTATAAAATTGCACAAAATACTGTCATACCTACATCATCATTGTCTGATACACACAAGCTGGAGTTTAAAGACAGAGGAAAATACTTGATACCTTGTCAAGTTCTATCTATTTCACCTTGCACAGTTTATTACCACTCATCTATTTGATGGCAAAATTAAAAAATTAAAACCCAAATGTTAGCAAAATAAAAAGCTTTCTCAGAATGACACAATCCAATAAAGATGTCCCATCCCTGTAATTTAAAGCGTATTTGGGATTTTTCTTTTGCTTTTGATAAACTATTCAAATATTCCATAATGAGTTTACTTTAAAAGAAAAGAAAAATTGAATCTCTGAAGTGTGATGTGAATTTTCCACAGCAAAACAGATGGAATTATCCAGAAAAACAGGGTCAGCACAGCTTGAAGGAAATCTCCATCTCACTGGTTGCCTAGCAAAACACATGAGAGGTAAGGGAGGTGTCCATCATTGCTTCCCCTGGGAGGAAGTGCCAGATTGAAAAAAACATCATCTCTGCTTTTGTGATAGCTGGGTGACAGAGGCTTTTCTCCTAGCCTGGATAGATTTTGAATGTTTTCCCATTCAGTATCACAATGGAACTATCATTCCTCAAATAACAGGAAAGAAAAAACCATCTGTTGCTCAAAGCAAGTGCAATAAGGTGCTTGCCTGGGAAGTTATGAGAGAGTTTTAACAGTGCTCTCTTTTGTTCAGCTTGTCTTGTAATCAACCTTCCTGGTCACCAAGGCTCTGAGCTCTTCTAGAGTCTTTTGTCTTTTCCACTGCAGCAACAGTATCAGCTCTTCCTTGCTGATAGGAAGGGTAAAATAGAAGGACATCGTTGTAACTCAATGACTGTAGTTTTAGGAGAAGCTCTGTGCTAACTCTGGGAAATCATCCCCATTGAAATCTGTGGAGGCCAGTGGGCCTAAGGAGAAGCACATGCACTTTGATCAAATGACTAAGAGAGCCCACTGGTGGAACAGTCCCTGAGATCCTCCCCCAGGTTAGGGTGACAGAAAGGGCTTCCCCCAGGATGCTTTGTTTCCTTATGTTAATGTCACCCAGTTCTGCTACCTTGGTTGGCCTGTTGGCCTCCCCACCCCTCTATACCTTATATGTACCTACTCCAGAAGGTTCTCTCTTCCCTGTTTCCCCATTGGCCCTTGCCCCATCACCACTCCCTCAGAGTTTCCCTGTTGGTTCCCATACCCTAGCCCTGCCTGTGTACTGCCCTCGTGCCCTCAGATCATTGGTGCCTGATGCTCTCCCCGACCCGTATATAAACCTGGACCCTTCCATGTTCTGTGTCTTTGTCCCTGGACTCCTTCAAGTGCATGGCTGGAATAAACCTCCCCCATGGAACTCTACATGAAGACCCTTCCTGCCTCTTTACTGTTGACATGTTTCTAAAAGCTATCCGGCACGTGTGTGAATGTGTGTGTGAGTGTGGTGAACCTGCTGAGCGGGTTCACATAGGAGATGCTTCTGGAAGGTTGCAGCACCCACCATCTGCCCACCGCAACCGAAATCAGCATGTGAATTCCAAGCATAGCATCTTTCATGGAAAAAAAGTGGAATATAGATCACGTTATGTGTTTAAGTGGAACTCTGAGTGCTTTCTTGTATGGCATAAAAAAGATACAGCAATATTCTCATGTATGTGTGCTGCACTGATCTTACCATTCCTGCTGGGCAGCAGTCTGGATTTACGTGAGTTATCTTTGATATAAATATGAGGCCTTAAAAGCTCTCTGACTAAAGGTCTCACAGTTGATTACTGCAGACTGACAGTGTTGCTCTAAAACAGAAAGCAGCATGTGACTGTTCACTCTGGTTTCCCAGGCTTCCGCTAGCAGCAAACAGCAGCTGCAGATAAAAATAGAAGGTTGTAAGCAACCAGGATCTTTAGTTAAATATAGAAGTTACTCTCCATGACAGTAAGGAGTCCAGGACAACAATGAAGTCTCTCCGATTCATTAGTGCCGAAGCATTTGTGTCAAATGCAGAGTTTGCCAGGAAGAGTCTCGGTGCTGTTGCCCATGATCTTTTTCCTCTTCTTTTTAAAGCCAGCTATTTACTGGAGCAAGGGGAAGTGATTCACGACTTGGTAGAGAACTGGCCACTTTTTGACTTTAACATGGGAAAACTTTTGGGAGCTACTCTGGACTACCAGGAAGACCTGAGCCATAGAACATGCTCAGTGTGCTTGGAAAGCTGTCTGACAGGGCTGAGAGATTATGTGCTGAATCAGTCTTCTCCCTACATGAAAAAGTTGAAAGTGGTTGACCTGACGGGTATAAAAGATGTTGAAGTTCAGTTCTGTAAGTGCAAGAAGACAATGGGCAGGTGGGCCAGGACACAGCTGCTCTCTAAGCTTTGTTCAGAACTTCCGGTTTACCTGCAACAACCACAGTGCTGTCCAGGTACCTTTGACATCAGTATCAATGTGCTAATTGACTTGTTTGTTACAGAGCGGAACTATGATCTTGTCGTGCAAGCCCTGTTGAAGAAATGCAGTTGTCCACTGAAAATCTGCTGTGTGGGATTCAGATCCGACAACCTGACCTTGGAGAAATTCTTCTATATCATAAAGCTCACTGATCCCTCCATGTTGCGCAAACTGGAAATAGTTCATAATGTTCACTTGGAAATGGAACACTTGGAAATGCTCTTCAACAGTATCCACTTCCCTCTATTGATGTCCTTGACCTTGCCAGCACGAACATTTAATGTGTGGAGGTTCACAGCTACGGATGAACAGATGCTTACTAACATTGGAGAAAAGATGGGTGAAATGATGCAGCTCACTGAGCTGAGTATGTCATTTTCTATACTCACTGGAAGAATACAAAAACTTCTCAGGTAATTTGGTAATCCTGTTTTCAGTCACACTATAAAGAAGAGCATTTTGTGCCATCAGCAAGCTGGGAATCTCTGAGAGTAAGGGAAATGAGTGTATATTGGAGTGTGTATGGAAAGGGGCAGCAGGAAGCTAGGAAAGATTATTTGTTGGGGAGAATTGGCAGCCAATGTATACCTAATACACTTTGAAAAACTGACTGTTTTGGTTACTCTTTCAGAGTCCATCTGGTGAGAATATACTTTTAGCTACCACATAAGAGAGTGATATACACAGAAATTTTTTTATTTGAGCTTATGTATTAATCAGCTTGCATTGGCCTTTAGTCCAAGTCCTGAGTCACATTCCAAGTATGTTTTAGAGTATCTAGTGAATTTTTGTCCTCCAAAAACCGGTCAGTAAATATACTTTTCCACAGATACTGTATTTTAAGGAGGGCAGGGGAATAGTAGGTTTTGATTTGAGACTTTGATTTCTGTTGGTTTTTGTGCCTCTTGATGTCAACACAAGAGAGATCTGATGTTTTTCTGTACTGCAAATTAAGCTGATACATGAATATTCATTATGAGTTCCTGTGGGAAATCAGCAATGTGCAAAAAGCTAGCAAACTACCAGTGAGCAGTCTCCATATTGGAACAGGAAATAAGTTAATTGTAAGCTTTTCAGAACATCTTAAAAAAAAAAGGCAGATAATTTTCATCCAGATAAATAACTTTGGTCTAAAATTCTTCCTGTACAAGAAGCCATTTTATTTAAAATTTATGAATAGCATACTGCTTATATTGATTGATGCAATTGAATTGAATTGCAAGTTTCTAAGCTTGATCCAGCTGAGCTCTGTGGCAGAAGTCTCACTAAGATGTAGTAAGTATGAAAGTGATCTCTTGATTTTCATTTATCAGAACTATTTTATATTTAACTAGAGTATCTGAGTATAATCTAAATTGCACTTCTTGCAATCTTCTTCATCAGGTCTCTTTGCAACTCCACAACACTACAATGTGTAAACCTCTTGGGCATTTAAAAATGTAGCAAAAAAACCCCAACTAGAAAGAAAAGCAGATATCCTATCACATTTGCTTTCATATTGGAATTGATCTGTCCTTAATGGATATGATCTAAATCTCTGGAATTATAGCAGCTTTCTACAAGAAGCAGCTACCAATGATTTTACTGTAGTAGTGAACTGCTATTAAATCAGCAAGTCACAGACACTTGACAATATATAACTGGTTACAAAAATAGATACAATAGAATGTTAACAAATTAATCTCCATTAAAATAACACAGTGAAGTCATGTAAAGAAGGAGATAATTAATGGAATTAATTTCAGGAGGAAAATATACTTGTTTTTGTTGGCACATGCTTCTGTTTCTCAAGAGAGTTTGTGAAAAGTAATGTGGTAGATGGCTGCATTCATAATGTGGCTAGATGCATGAAATTTCGTAAATGTAGCTTTTCCATGTTTTCCACCATAAAACTTCTTTTCTCTTTAATTCTGCAGCCCACTAAAAACTCCACTGAAGATACTCGATGTTTCTAACTGCTCCTTGAACCATGCTGATATGGCCTATTTAGCCAATAGCTTCCATGCCAATCACTTGGAAGCCCTGGACCTGAGTGGTCATGATATACCTGAGCTTTATCCATCAACATTCTTTAAGCTCCTCAGTCATTGCTCTTCAGTGCTCAGGAGTCTTACCCTGGAGGACTGTAATATCCAAGACACTCATGTCAACAGGTTGATTTTAGGTTTAAGCCCTTGTCAGAAACTACAGGAGTTTAAGTTTATTGGAAACCCACTGTCATCCGAAGCACTTAAACACTTATTCACATTTCTCTGTGAATTGCCAATGCTGAAAAATGTGGAGTTCCCAGTTCCAAGGGACTGCTACCCTATTGGCATCACCTACCCCATTGATGATGCCAGTCTTTGCAGATTTGATCATCAAAAATATGAAAGGATAGCCGAGGAGCTTAAACTCATTTTATTCCAAGCAAATAGAGAGGACGTGAAGGCTTCAACACCACTCTTTGGGAGTTATGATGCAGCTGTTCAGGAGACAAACAATGAACTGGGAGCTTACTTGATCAAGTCCTTCAAAGAGACTTTAGAGAAGTTCACTACTTCATTTAACAAAATGAGTTAAAGTTGTAAAAGTTGTAAAGTAGCAATGAGATGATCTGCCAAATCAGAACTTAATTTAGTCTTTTCTAAAACTGCACCCCAATCATCACTTGTGAATTTTCTTTAATTTTTCAGCTGAATTTACTATTGTTTGAATAGACTCTAATCACCTGAGGTATTGTAACTTTTGCTATATCTATTGCATACACCTTACACAAACACTGCTTGCTCACAGAAGAGGAGAGGACACTTAATAGCTCATTATTTTATACAAATGCACTTTTTCTCAGTAAAGAAATAGGTGTTTAGGCTTGGCTGATTTCTCATACAAGTTCCCTTAGGTTTTTCAGCTGGTCTTGTAGCCCTGCAGGAAAAACCAGCAAGTCCTTTCCCAAGTTCAGCAGGATGTCCTAAAGATTGTGTACCTATCCTCATGTATGGCTCCTTAAACTAATTTTTTTTCTGCCCATGACCTTCTGAAAACACCAATCTGTGTTTTATCTAGTATATTCCCAATAATGGGGGATGTGTAACAGCCTCCATGTCCCTGTACCTCTTTATTCTGCAGAGGCAAGTGCAATAAACAGAACTCGTCTTATACATTGTCCTTGGTGAGGAGTAAAATTCCATACTGAGGAGGCAGCAAACCAAATGGTTGACTGACAGCAGGGGATCTCACCCCACTTTCCCCAGCAATATTAAGCAGACTGTGGGAACTCTGCTGATGTTCTTGCAAAGTGTATTTTAGGAAGGCAGATCAGGACAGTGCTGCACAGTCACGCTTGTCATGTCAGCTGGTCAGTGCCTCAAGCCACTCCCTTCCTGGAATCAGCTTCTTGGCTGGTAGAATGTACCCTGCTCCTTTCAGCTGTTTTAAAGAAAGTCTAGGACTGTGGTAATACTGAAAAAAACCTAGTGTTGAAAAGATGCAAAAAAAAATTACTCCAATGCCAATTTAAAAAATGTGGGAAAGGGACAAGGGTGGTTGCTGAGTAACTAGTTCATCTGTGTAAAACACTACTGGCCTTCTGAAAGGACTGTGTGTTCTCTACAGACTTGCAACCAGTATCAGTAAAAATTGCATTTATTTGTCAAGCTTCAGTGCAAGGAAAGTATTAGAGTGACAGAGTAGACAGAATCCCAGACTCCACACACGCAGCATTAGAGCATAGGTAAAGGGGCCAACTATGTCAGGACAGTAAGGCTCACAAGACACACATCTGGGGAGAACACCATAATGGGACAGGAAGCCCTGAGCGGTAAACAAGTGCCATAGTCTACTCAGTTTCTCACCTGTAAAACTAGCTACTCGGTTAGCTTCTAGGTAATTAAAAAAAAAATAAAAAAGCTCAGGTTAATACACAATATTCTGCCATTAAATACACTTTAACAGTTCATGAAAATTTGATCAAACAGGACTGAAAATGAGTATTGTAGCAGGAGCTGAGGTGTCATTGTAGTATTGAAGATCATTATTAAGATAACCAGGGCAGTTTATTTGAAATAATATTGGACCTCATCATCAGAGAGTAAGGAAAAACTTTCTTCATTTAGGCAGTGCTGGTTTGTCAAGCTTTCTGTTTATCCACAGTAAGAATATGTAAGCAACTCTTAACCTAATTTATTAAAAAAACCCAAAACAAAACAAAAATTAATGGACTGAGATCGACAGCACACAATTAAACGATTTTTTTTCATGTCAGCTTATGTTCTAACATGTACTATTGATTAAATATATGATAGTAAAAGTGAAAGTCAATGGTCATGACCTGTTTATGTTTACAGAGCACTTTAAAAAAAAAGGTAATCTAGGTTGCTAAGCTAAGGAATTGTGAATAGGAAATGACAGAATTGGATTCCATATGACCTTGTTTATACTTGGACAAAATTCCACATGCAACCCTAACCCTAATGTGACCCTAACCCTAACCCTAACTCTAACCCTTTGTCCTCACTTCTACTCTACCTTTTCTTCCCTCTGACCTTGCCATTCTTTCCATCCCAGACTTGACCCATAACTTCTCAGTCAGATGTAAGTTACTTGAATTTTGCTATGCTAAATGTCAAGCCCTTTGGGATGAGTAGTGACACTTTTGCTGGGAGAGGACACTGTACTGTAGCTGCAAATGTGTAGTGATTTTTCCACCCTTCAGGGTGGAAGGTTGTACCTGGAAGTGAAGGCTGGCCATTTTGGAACATGTTGTGCTACAACAGCCAGTCCTTGCCTTTTTCAGTACACACAAAATAGCTCTTATTTCAGAATAATTAAATGCCTTATGAAGTCTGCTGTCTAGGCAGCTCTCCCTCTGCTTTCTTTTTGCCATGGTTCACCCCTTTATTTTATTTCCTCCTTTTTCTGCACCCTACAAACTCCTGCTATCTTCCATTTTCAGTCTCATGTCTATATGCTGGCTCCTAGGCTAGCAGAAGTATGTAGAGGCCACAAAATCTTGCACCTTTGTTTTGGTGCAAAGTACTATATCAACACCATGATTATTTTAGAGCTTTAGCTCTCAGATATCCCACCTTTTTCTCTTTAGTTTCTTTCTTAAGTATGGTTGTTATTATTGGTTTTAAATACAGGTCAAGCTTTAGTATTTTGGTATTTGCTTGACTTACTGCAACAAGGATTTGTGCCCTCTCTCAGAAGGGTTCCTGCAACTCTTCTGCCCCAGCAGTGTGATTATGGTTTAGATCGGCTCTTTCTTCCTTTTTCTATGTGTGTGGGACTTGAAATGAAAAGAAGAATTAATACTACAATGACCTAACCATATAAAGTTACCGTATACTTTGCAAGTACAGACAGATACTGATTGAATCCTGTTTTGTGCTCCCTTGTCTTCCTTATGGGACTATTGTCAGCTTCACTGGGTTCAGACCTGAGTGGATCCAAGTCAGTTTGTACTGTCTATCCAGAAAGTTGTCTAAAGCCTTAACTACATACTACCTTGAGGTGGAGACAGTCTTTTAAGCTCCAGTTAAGGTTGCCCAGACAGAGAGGGGACAGGAGTTACCACAACACTGAAACCACACAGTTGTCAATGGAGTGAAGATGTCTGATGTGTTGTGAATGGAGTTGTATTCAATTCCCTGCTACCACATCTGCTCATGATGTTCCTTTAAGTGCCCTTTAAGAAGAATACTCAAAGTCCCTTGAGGTTTATTTGTGAAAGACACAGATGCATGTAGAAAAAAACCCTGAAAAACAAAACCAGGATAAAATCAAAACCATTCTCACCATATTCAAGCAAAAGTTCTAAACATAAAATGCAATAATGAGTATCACAGAGAAGCTAAAGGTTGAATTTTTAGTTCCAAAAAAAAGACAAGGACTGTTAAATTTGTATTTTCACCATGCTTTATTCAGTACAGTGTTTTATTCACCATATTGTATTTTTTTATTCATTAGCATACTTTCATTTCATTAACAGGGACATATTTTATTCAGCAGCAGTTGCTTGCAAATCTTTCTTGCAGGGTAAGAATTGTAAGAAGAGCTTTCTGCTGTTGAAATTGCTAGACTCCTCTATTCAGTAACTATACTGAGTTCAGTGATATACCTAGTACATAGGAAATAGTTATTCTCCTTTGACAAGCTTCATGAAACTGAAGAACAGGTAAGAAATCTCTGTAAATGGCATTTGCTATATCTGATCTCTTCATAATTTAAGTCATATTATGTTTCGGCCACACACAGAGTAGTTGAAAAAAGCAACAGGAAAAAAATGATAGTAAGACTTGTACTGTGGAAGAAGCAGCACAGCAGTTATGTACTTGGAGACAGCTACCTGAACAACATAAAAGCCTATCAACAGAAAAAGGCAAATAAACACTACTCTTGCAAGAAATTGTCATATATGAACCTGAAACAAACTTTCCAGTATAATCATAGACATTTTAAATTAATATTCTTAAATCAATTAGTCTGAACAAGTATGAACTTTGCTTACAAAGCTCCTCCTTCTCTCCTTAAAATATGCATGTCAACAACAGAGCAAGATTGTATGAGCTACCTTGCAAAGAAACAAGGGCAGGAACATTACACCTGATGCCTCTCTCTATTCTGCTGTTGGGGTTTGGAATCCTTCTTTTTGTTTCTCTTATCTTAGGGAATTTTTTGCCCATACGTTGCTAAGACACCATAACGACTGGGTGCTTAGGAAAAACAGTAGAAAGACCAGTCGAGTAAAAAAAACTTGTAAGTAGCTATTCCCTTATTTGGACATTCCCTCTTGAAGGAGGCAGAGATCTCGGGACAGCTGGGCTGGGAAAAGGGAAGGGGAGCAGTAGCTCGCTCTTTTTGCCTCTCGGCATTCAGAAGAGAGGGAAGCTGCCATTGCTTGTCACCACTGTGGAGTTTTCCTGGCTCTTGCTGCCTGCCTGCCTCTCCCGGAGCCAGCCCTTGCCAGCCGTGGCTTGGGAGTCGGGCTGCCCTGCCCTGTCCAGCCCTGCCGTACCCCTGCTGCAGCCCCGGGGTTCTTGCCTACAAGAAGTCCAGGCTCCATCCCTGCTGGGGCCACGCCTGCCATCACTGCCAGGGAGAGACAGCCGAGACCTGCGCTACAGCGCCCCCTGCAGCCGAGGAGGAGCCATCGCACCCGTCCTGCCCAATTGCTAACAGGGAGCAAGAAGAGACTGGACTGGGGGTTTGCTCTGTTCTTGTTTGTTGTGGTTGCCATTGTTGTTGTATGTCTGTCTTGAGATATATATAGATATATATATATATAAGTAAAGAACTGTTATTCCTTTTCCCACAACATTGCCTGAAAGCCCCCTTTATTTCAAAATCATACTAATTTGGAGGGAAAGGGATTACATTTCCTATTCCAAGGGAGGCTCCTGCCTTCCTTAGCAAACACCTGTCTTCAAACTAGGACAACTGCCTTCAAGTAAAAGTACTGTGTGAAAATTATCGTGTGTAGGATAATAATTTATGATGGAAATTTAACACTGGTTTCAGTGAATGTGTGGCCAAATATTCAAAGCTGCCTCTGGTTAATCCCAAAAGCAGAAACTGTAAACATTATTTTGTAGGATTTTTTAAAAGTAGTCTTATACCTAAATAAAGAATCTTTACTTTTCAGGAAAACATGTTGACTGTGACTGATGGTTGCATTATTTTTAAAAAATCTTTCAATAGCACCCAACATGACCTTCCAGGTACTGAGGTTAAAGATAGTTTGCTGTCTGAGCAAACATTGGTATTGCTTAATTTTACCCAAGAAAATTTTGCAAAATAATCCTAAAAATAGTTTTAATCTCAAGTAGAATGTGCAGACTTCATGCAACATAGGATCATGGGATTTTAGGGGGAGAACCACTTGTCTGTCCAGAGCAAAGATGAATTATTTCTCTCTGTGAAAGACGAGCAAATCTCCACCTTGTTCTTAACTTTAAAGTATTTTAAATTCCAAAACTGAGAATATTCACGCATCTAAAGGCACATATCTGTTCTGGGAATTCATAAGGAAAAGATGGTGGTAATTTTTTTCTTCCTTCTTAGTCTTTCAGTCAAAAGCGCCTTTTTTCTCCTATTATTTCTGCTGTGAACTGTGGGAAATCATGCACTGAGCTGCTGCCTTTTCCTTTTCCATGCTCTTTTTCACTGGGCTGAAGGTTTCTCTTAGCCTGAGATCTACCATACAACATTGGTTTTACTTGTTAGAGTTTTATTTGTTTGCTGTAGAAGTTTTTAAAGGCTGAAAGACAACCCTGGTTTTGCTTCTCGTTGTTTTACTCTTTATTGTGAGTGCTAGCTAACCTGCTCCTAATGAAGCTATAAGCCTCAATAATGCTTAATAAAAGTGGTATTTCTTTTTCTTTTTCGTTCGTTTGGTTTTTTTTGTTTTCTGCAGTGGTTTGGTATTTTGGCTCTCTTGCCCATTGCAAGCTTGGAATAGAAGCAAGCTCTGCTATTCCCTGGGCTCCATTTCCCCAGAGGTTCGTTCTTGCACAAAAGAGCCTATGCTTGGAAGGATTGCACGGTTCACTGCTGCTGCTTCCCAGATCTCCCTGGGTCCAATACAACTGTAGGGCAAGCACTAGAGTGCTTTTCATGCATCTCTGGCTGAGATACACAGTGGCAGAGCACGTTTTGGAAGACAAAACATGTGTTTGTCATTGATAGATGACTTACTTTGAAACACGCCCCGTGGTACCACACACTTCTTTTGTGTGTGGTTGGTATCAATCCTCACTCATTCTTTTAAGTTCTCATTCTCTTCCATAAACCAACATAAAGTCCTGTTTCCACTTGGAACATTTTGTGTCTTTGAAAGTGCTTTTGGAGCTGTTTTCTGCAGAAATTTGATATTTTGGTATGATGTATATAGAGGCAGCTGTTCACAAGTGCAACATGTACATTGAAGCACATTGATGTGGCCCCATCACAGTGTGACTGCTGCATGAAATTCTTTAAATATTTAAGTTCAGTGCATTCTACTGAATTTTTAAAGGAATATGCAGTGAGGCGTGGCCACTTCCTCTATTGTAGTGTTGTGCTCTAGGGTAATTCAAGATTAGGTTCCTAATGCCTGATTCCTGGCTATCAGAACAGAATAAGCTCAAAATCTTGCTCCTCAACAGAGGGGGAAACAAAAATTAACTTGTAAATATTTCTTTACATTATTTCTGGGCTAAATCTATTTACTCCTATTTAGTTTAGTTTTGTTTTTTTGGTTTGTTTTTAATGTTGGCACAGTAGAGGGAGCAGAAAGTTTAAAATATATATTCAGTGTGTAACTGTTGCCTGTAAGGATGAGAAATGTGGGTGGAATAATGCATGAAGTTTTGACACTGTAGTTCAGGAAGATGATGGACATTTATTCCAAACCACTAAGTTAAATGAGTCAGAGGATTTTAATTCAGTGTTATGGTCTTACCTGGAAGCACTACCATGTAGAACATAAGACAGCAGAGACTGCTCAACTGTATGCTTTGCAGATGATTTTATTAAACTACAGCTTACCTTGATGTTTTTTATGTTCAGAAATACTCATTTAACAGAAAAATGTAAGTATGTATATTTCAGTTACCTTTCAATTACCTTTTTAATGCTTTGAGAATTAAATAATCTTTTCAGATTCTTTAAGTGTTGAGGCTTTTTCTCTATCTGTGTTTCAGTTGCCATCAAATTGGTTTCAGTTGATCCTGAGATTCAGTCTAAGGGAGCTCCTGATATAAAGGCACATATACTTGTCCTTGAGCCTGTTTCTGTGAACACTGTCCAGGTTAACCTCTCCTTCTATCTCCATTAGATTAGACTATTTATGCTGTCAGAGACTGAAAATAATTCATGCCTCAAACATTGATACTACAAAAGGCAACAACCAGAGATGCTTCCCTGAAGACTGGGACTTTGGACTGAAAGTCAAGCTGCTGATTAGATAAAGTGAAAGCCCTTTTGTTCAATCACCTGAAACAAACAAGGCTGGGGGAAAAGGTATGCATCTCCAAAAAGCCAAAGCCACCAGCTGCGCTGAGAGAATCATGCCCGGCTGAGTTTGGGGTGGGGGGGGAACACAGCTCACAGAAGCCAGGCTTACAAACTTCCCCCGCCAAACCGAGTGCAGTGGGGGAGAGGAGATTTTTGGGTGCGTGGCATAACCTCTGGCCAGAGGTACTGAACATCCATCCTCAACTATACAAACTGGCCCAGCTGTGTGAAACCCAACCCCACAGGCCAAAATCCACGGGACTTTCACGTGAGAGGCAGCTGAGACCATCAAAGACCCCCCAAGGTGCCCCCCGGATGCCTTGCACTACAGGACCAGATGTGATGCAACAGATCCAAAGTCTGTTGCAAGAGACAATGGCAAACTCCAGGGACATGCCTAGACATCACCCCCTGGCTTGAGGGTATATTAACCCAGGGCACTCTGTGCTTTTGGGGGACCTTCACCATCAAGAAGACCGGCAGGAGAGAATCATCAGGATGCCAGTGGGACCCACGGAGCGGTGATACTCTTTTATTCTGCCTCTGTCCCTTCTCTGTCCCCTCAGCCTTTTTTTTCCTTTCCTCCCTTTCTCTTCTCTTTCTCTTTCTCTCTCTCTCTCTCTTATTTACTATCAAATAAAACCCATACTATTGACTGGCATATGGTCTCGTTTGCACCTTAATTCGGGCAGAGGTATTTCTAAGAACCTAATAATCGGATCATGACATATGCTAAGCCCATTTTGATAAAACCAGGGAAGAGAGTGGCTGCATGTTTAGCTGGCCTGGTAGATTTCAAAGAAAATGTAAACCAGTGTAGCCTTCCCACAGCTACAGGCACCATGCATGTCCTAATGAAAAGTCTCTAAATCAGTGTTTATTTCTAACACACATGGGAATCATCAGAAAACCCTCTAAAGAATAAAATGTCCCACTTTCCTTGCTGTCCTTTGACTGTATTAGAAAAATCACCTACCTGGCAGCAGCCCTACTTGATCTTCCTGTTTCTGGGGCATCTCTGAACAGCTGCAGAGAACTATGGAGCAACACCTCTACTCTTCTGAGGGCAGAATTTCTTTTGAGCAATTTGGCTGGGGCCCAGCTGCTGTCTTAATTGCAGAAAGGGACCAGTTAACATGCTGCCTTTTGGGGCACATCTGCTGCATGGCCTCCCCTGGGTGGGAGCAGCAAAGTAGAGCAGAGGAGCTGAGGAGAACTCAATAGGCAGCTTGAGTACAACATGATACCACACCTGACCAAAGCTACAGTGACTTCCGTGACTGTGAGTTCTTTTGGCTCTTACAGTCGGGAAAGCTTTGATTTTCCCCCATATCCTTTGGGAGTTAGGAGGTCTAGTGTACAAATGTAAGTGTACAAAGGTGTCAGCAAAAGGCAGAGGAGGGGAGGAGGGGAGGACTTTGAAGGATCTTTTAAATGAAGACATTTGAAAAAAAACCAACTTTAGGCAGTAGAATTTTCTTAATGTGATGAGGTGGTGGGGCTGCCTGGCACTGATGGCAAAAGTGTTTATTGTGAATTCAGTTAATAAAGAATGTGACAGAATGAGAGCTTTAGCTACATGGACAGTCACACCTCAGGCAAGGGGAGAGGAAGGCACAGAAAAGCTCAACATTTTGATCTGTGAGCTTAAAGATGAGCTTTAATTTGTTAGTGGTATTTTGAAAACAAATTGCCACTTTTACATCAGAGCTGTCCTGTTGTTACCTGCATTATTAAAAGAGATGGCTTTATAAGCAATTGTTTAATCACTGTATGTGATTAGCTCTGCTGTTTCTATGAAGGTGACTGCAGGAATGGCAGTTCAGGCTGTTACCACGGGGTGTCTCTCCCTGGTAGAGTATGGCATCCTTTCTGCTGTGACCCACATCCTCTCCCTGCCGATAATTACTTTCTCTTATCTGGTGAAGAAAATTTCCTTCAAATGATTTATTTGGTTAAGGAAATTAATTAATGTGATGTCTAGATAATATTAATGCTTCCCTGCTTAAGTCTTCTCATTTACTGTTTGAACAGCACATTATTCCATAGCTTCTTAAGGAAGATCAATATCTTTGGAGTTTAATGAAAGATCTACTATCAATTAATTAATATTTTTTAGGTTCCAAGAAAAAAAAAACTGAGAAAAGTAAATCTATGTGTTATTATTGCAGGAAACATCCCTGCCCATCTCTTACACATACAGATTTAATGTAAATCCTTGGGAATGTTTACCTGAGGAACAATCTCCCTCACGGGTTTTCTGAGCTCATCTCACAAACTGTTAGACTCAGCAAAACAGACAAATTAAAAAAATGTTCAGGAAATTAAGGTCCTTTTGACTGCACGAGCAACAGCTAGAAGGGGTGATTGTTAATATTTCCCACCAGATGGCTCCCGAGGTTCAGAGGTGATGCAGTGCCAAGCACACAGACAGGATTAGATTCATGACCAGCTATTCTATCATGTCATAAACCACTACTGCAAAGAACAACAGAGTTATAACTTTAGCCCAGACCCCATCCATGATAAGCATCACAACAGGAAACATGTGCATCAAGAACAGAGAGCCCACGAGCACACATGCAGAGAGCAAATGAAACAACATGGTGACCAGCAACAATTAAACCAATTCAAGGGTTTCTTAAAACAATTTGTTTTAACAAGCTCTGATCAGATCTATCATGATCTCAATCCTCCAGGACCTACATTGGACATCAAAAATGTCTGTTGTGGTTTAACCCCAGTCAGCAACTAAGATCCATGTAACTGCTACCTCACTACCCTCACCCCAGTGGGAAGAGAGTCAGAAGAGGCAAAGCTCATGAGTTGAGATGAGAACAGTTTAATAATCGAAACAAAATAAAATATACTACTACTGTTACTGACAATTGTAATGGAAAAGAGAGACAAGGAGCAAAAAAGCCAATAGAAACAAGTGATGCACAACACCATGGCTCACCACCCACTGATTGATGCCCAGCCCATCCCTCAACAGCTATCAGCCCCTCTCAGCCAACTCCCCCCAGTTTATATACTGCATATGATGTTTATGGTCTGAAATCCCTTTGGCCAGTTTGGGTCAGCTGTCCTGGCCATGCTCCCTCCCAGGTCCTTGTGCAGCTCCTCACTGGCAGAGCACAGAAACCTGAAAAGCCCCTGGCTCAAGGTAAGCACTGCTGAGCAACAACTGATTGTTGCTTGTTCATCAGTCATGCTGAACATCAGTCTCATGCTGAATTCAAAACATGGCACTGTACCAGCTACGAAGAAAAACAACTCTATCTCATCTGAAACCAGGACAGATCTTTTTATTTATTTTTTCCAGAAAGGAAGAAATATTACAAGGAATCTGTTAAAGGAAATTTATTCATTTAAGAAATGGAATTTCTGTCTCAACTATGAACACAGTTTTTGTCACTAGCTCAGTCATAAATAGGCCTTTACTTTATTCAGAATTAGTATAGAGTATTCCGAGGAGTAGACAAAAAAATTAACAACGATGGTTTTGACAGAGGAAGAGTCGGGACATATATGTAGAAGACAGAGCAAGTTTAAAATATTTGGAGGTAATACTGTCTTTTAAAAGTAGTTGCCTAATTTACAGTGTGAACAGGTTTTGGTTTTTTGATTAAATATTTGTGATTCTTTTTTCTCCCCAACATGTGCTTTAAGCACTTTTGGAGAATTATAATTATGTAATGTTATAATTATAATTATTTTTGTTATCTAGGTTATTCTGTTTGGAGTTGATTTTGAAATCCACATTTATGTGAAGCTGTAGTGTATAATTAAGGCAAATGACAGTCTTGCAACACCAGTGCAAAAAGCCCCCTACCTTTGATATGTTCAACACTGACTTTACTGTGAACTTTAAATCTTGGTTTGTCTTTTGGACTGGGGTAGGTTTCATATGTTCTGATACTCTCACATCTTCTAGCATGCCATTGTACTATGCCTGCTAAGATCAAGCAGCAAATTCCACCTGAAATCATCGAGTTGCAACTTAGTAGCTGATATAGTAGTTGGAATTGGCAAGTGTGCATGTGAGCCAGTGGTACATCACCTGCTGTGCCTGTCATCCACTTACTCATATCCTTCCTCTGATTTAGAAATCTCTGGAGACAATGACAAAGATAGCTTGCCTTTGGAATATTTTATATCTGTGTCTACCAACAAAATAGCTGCCTATATCAGTTAATCTAGATTATTTAAAGTGCTTTTGCTCATCTATAGTATCTGTTCACTTCCCTTCCATGGAAAAAATTAGTATCTAGTAAATTTGTTATGGGAACTATTGTTATCTCATTTTGTTGTTTTTGATCTTTTCTAAATTTAAAACAAAAAGAAGTGATGGTAAGAAGAGATCCTAAGTAAGGTTTAACTGGTACTTCCATGAGATGCAGGTCATTCTACTATTAGAGTCAAAAATAGTGAGAGATTTTTACAGCAATTCAATTAAATATGAAGGGCTACATATTCTGTTAGAGGTAAATTTTTCATGAACAAAACCTGTCATAAAAAGTAAACATTTGAAAAGATAATACTTCCTTTCTTCTATAGTTTATACTTTCATTTTAGGATTGATATTATTTCATGTTAACTAATGCATAAATACACACTTTTCTTAATAATAGCAGGAATTTCCTTAAAATTTAGGTTAGTTCTCAGTGAATCAGAGGTTGAGTACACTAGTCTCAGCAGCCTACACTGCTGTTTGATATAGGGCAAAGATAGTGAGCACTACTAAGATAAATCTTCAACCCACTGTTCCCACCTGTGTCCTGTTCTTATTTTTATGCTGCCCCAGATATTTGTGTAACATAATTTTTTCAGATGAGAGTTATGATCACTTGTCACACCAATATACTCTGTCATTTGAGATCAGCAGAACCCAAGCAGATGCTCTCCTTTCTGCAAGTGCTACAAACTCAATTAAACCTTTAATTGATGCACTTGTAAATGCAATCAGTAGTTTCATTCCTATGTGGGGGAAATAATTGTTCTCCTTTAATGAGGTCATTTGGAGGGAATCCGAAGACATGACAGTATGTGGTCAAATGGTGAAAGAACCCATGCAAATGGATACATTTGCAATCCCTGTACAGATTTATGAAAGAGATGGAAAACACAAGCAATGTGTCTCTGACACATCACCTTTCTTTCCTGCCTTCCCCTTTTGCAATGGTAGTGATAATCAGTGATGTTCTTCAGGCACACTGCCAACGAATTTTCTCCAAATTTCTCATTAATAAGTATTTACTGTGCATTTCTTCTCAGTCAGGAGAAAGGGAGGAAGTACTAATAAAGTGTATGCACGATGAAGAGGAAGCTCTCTGGGTCTTCTCCTCAAGTAATGAAGCTGGGTCTCTGCACCATGGCACTCCGAGGGAAATTGGTCAAGTAGAACAGCACGAGTCAATATTTATGCCTACTTTCACATTTTATGTAATTTGTAGCAAATGCCGCCAGATGTGGCAGTGAAAAAGGTGTAAGTGTTCTGTGCATAAACTTGGGTTGCCTTGGGGCTGTAAAGATGACAAGAGTAAAACAGGATGATTTATTATGACAGAAATATGTGTGAATAAAATAGCACGTTGAACTCAGCCTTAATGAAAACATGTTACGATTTATTTTTTTATTTTCTATTTTACTTCAGAAGGACAATTACACTAGGAATTAGGACTGGATAATTAGAAATGTTATGTATTGCACTCATTTTTGTGCCACCAAATAACATTATATTTCCTATAGTAATATTTTCCATTTTATATAGTGCTTCATTTTTCCATGGAATGGGAATTTATGGAATTTCTCATTGAAGAAGTGTCCTAGGATCTGTCTTGCTCAGCCCTAAAGTCAGCCATTCATGCACCTAGGAAGGACAATTAGTCTGTTTTCATGGTGAGGAGATGCTGGTTCATAACTGCACTGATCAGAGCCCACATGTGGAATCAGAAATCCTGTGCTAAGACTGAACTGGAATAGGCTTTGCTGCTTTCTCTTGCCGGTAGATATATGTTGCTATCTCACCAATCTCTGTGGAGTAAGCTGAGTTACGATGGTTATAAAATGACCCTTGAATGTTCCTTCAGATATATCTCAGCCTTCAGCTCTGTAAGAATTTACATGAAAATAAATTCTAACAGTGTTATTATTTCTAAAAGGAAAAAAAAACCCAAAAAGCTCCAATGGTGTGTTTCCATTTCTCTTCTTGTATCTTTCTCCCTGATTTTCCCAAGCTGAGTTATTTCTCAGACACAGAACCATGTATGGGAGACAGTCTATGTATTCTTTCCCGGCATTTTCCAAACTACTCAGCCAGCCTGTCACAAAAAACTAAATTAATTTCTGAGTAAAAAGTCAGGGCCTCTAGAACATAACTAACAATGAAGTGTATAAAATCTCTTAAATTAGTTTTGGCTTTATTTAGTCTAGACTAAATAGAGCATTGTGTGCCTTTTGCTAATGTTTACATTCATATTAAAAATGAAGGCATGATTTGTTTCCCATCCCTGGGCCAAAATACAAAGATTTTCTGTTATAACAAAGCTTCTGGCTGGTGTTGAAAAAGAAGAATAGCTGTGCACAACAGGAAGAGAAGATTACAATGTGCATGACATACAGTCAGCAGCAGTCTTGGGATACTCCTTTTGGTAAAAAAAAAACAGATAGGAATGAGCAAGACATCCCAGTTCCTACAGATTTGCACTCAGGTCCTTTGATGAGGGCATTTTGCACTGCTGGCTGTAAAACAAGGAGTGGGTGAAGGACCCTTGACTGGGGAGCTTCCTTCTAGAGAGAGGGAAGAGGCTTTGCCATCATTCCACAAAACCTGTCTGCTTTCCCTTGACCGGCATGATGACACTTGTGGAATTTTAAATTTTTATTTGGTAGGTATTATTGTTGATGGTGCAGGGTACAGAAGTACCTTGTTTATTTATTTATTTATTTTTTATCAAGACAATTTACTGCATTAGAAACTAGTATGGAAATAAAGTAATTGAATATTCCACTTCCTTCAAACAAAGCCCACATGCTGTGGGAAGACTATCATGTTATAGCTAGGTATGTAAAATAAGAGGTGCTTAGAGATCTTAGAGGGGATAAATACTCACAGCTCGGCACTTTTGAAATAGAGTACAGTCTGGAACCTGTGAACACTGCCTAGATGCTTTGCCCTGAATATGGAAACCATGCTGTAAACACAGAGCACATCCAGACATTATGTAAAATTTAAGCTTTAGAATGCTGGCAAGATATGTGTGCTTCTCTATTCCATGACAGCTCTTAGGTAAAAAAAGTCCAAGATCTTTACATACAAAAATGTTCTTCTTTCTCTTCCTTCAGTTCAGGTAATGTAGGCATAAAGAGTTTCAGCTCAACAGATTTGACTGATGTAAACTTAATTTGGGTATTATGTGCAGTCAATAAACCACAGTGAGGTCTTTGAGTCACAGAAAGAAGCTGTTTTTTAACTGGGAGGGGTGGTTTAGCATGTTTTTACATTTCCTGTATTGATGGTAAAAACACAGGAATTATTTTAATAACCTGCAGAATCTTTTTTTTTTTTCTTTTTAAATTTCTGGATCAGGGAAGGCATGCTTCTAGGAGCACTAAATAGGAAGGATGATCTACTTTAGTTTAAAACCACAGGTGAACTGAACCTACTTTTTCAAACCTCAGTCCAGCAAGCAATCCCATTAAAACATGGTCTTGAAATCTTAATGTATCTTTTATACAAAACTGCTGTGCTAGGAAGAGGTGAAAAAAGCTTTCCGTCTCACCATACAAGCAAGCAGCCTCTTTGGGCCAGTTCTTGAGGTGACAAGGAAAGGCAATGTTGCTTTCCGTAGTGTACTGTCTTCAGCTTTTTCTTAATTTATTTGATTATTTTTCAGTTTCTGTTCAATCAGTTAAACACTGGAGCAGGAAAGTGTATTACCTTCTCCTGCACCATTCTGAACACTGGTGCTGGCAGTAATACCTGTCCTGGGCAGCTTGACTTCTTCCATCTCTTCTCACCACAGACTCCTCAGGTACTTCCCATACTGAAACAACTACCTATGTTTGTCTTTACGTTTTCTTTTACTCAGTGTCTTGTTAGCAGATTTAAGCATTTTAGAACAAAACCTGAAGTAATGTGATTGCAGCACTGTCTTCAGGGTACCTGAAGAAGGGGTTAGTGTGATGTCTGAAGGCTGTATGTCTGGAAATTACAACAGACTATGGTTCTGAGGTCACTTCGTGTGTGTTGTCAGGGATGGGATTCAGAGCTTTGTACAGCAAAGGGCATTTATACTATTTCCTATTTGAAGGTGAATTGGATTTCTACTGCTGGTGTAAGTACACGATGCTACCAAGGTAGATATGCAGAACAAAAAGGTTTGCAGTCATTCTGGAGTGAATCTGTTTGCATTACTGGAATAGAGGGGGGTGGGGGAAGTGGACAGTCCTACTGAAAAACTGTAAACAGCCTAAAGTTTTTGAACCATCTTGCTGACCATTCTAATGCTGTCACAGTTTTGTTCAAATGTGAATCAGACTTACTCATTTTAGACCACAGTGCTGAAGATATCACCTCGCGTAGCTGGCTTGTGATCCAATGCAACACATTGAATTAGTGCATTTACCTATAAATTCTATTTGTTCTACCTCAGAGATACTGTTTGCACCCTCAAACTATATGCTGCAAACACAAAATGGGAAGTGTTTACTGAATCTTGAGAGTTGGAAGAAGTAACATTCACTTTGCCAGTTTCTCATCTGAAACAGGTGAAGAAAACAAATACAACTGATGTAAAAAAAGTCAGCATTATCTCCATGTGTGTTACGAAAAATATTGCCTTTATACTACATAATATACTGTAACTTTTTAAACATTTTAAACATATAATACTGCATATAAAGCATGATGCATGCCCATGTCCTGGAGATCAGTTTAAATTACTGAAAATACTAACTGTATTTTCAGATTTGCAAGAAACTGAATTTGTAATGGAAATCAAGATCTTACTGTTAGAAAGGATGCTATAGATGTTATAACAAATCTGTAGTGTACTTCATGCTTGTCACTTCACTGCAGTTCCTCCTGGCAGGGGCAGCTTGCAAACTCTCCTTAAAAAGCAGAAATGGCAGCCCCTCTGCTGAAGGATGATCTCACTTAGGTATGGTTTATTTATGGTTTATGGGATTTTTACAAGATTTGCTTCCAGCTAAGTGGAAAAAGTGGCACAGAAGTGATAGGAGGTTCATTCTAACTGACACACTTAAATATCTGCAGAGCTGTTTCAACACTGGATTCCCAGCCTTCTCTGTGATCTTCAGCCTAGATAATAGCATAAATCAGACAAAGGTTGTGTACTAAATATATTGGTTATGGAGGCACATCCAATGCATAATTCTGCTACTGTGTTGGGGTCCCACTCTCCAAAAGTGTTTGGAAACACTGTGCTATGCAAGCATACAAAGTCAATGGGAACAACCTGACTGATACATAAAAGTACTCTTTGGTCTTGTGTGTGGTTTGAAAATGTCTTTTGAAATGTGGAATTTTATGGTACATTTGAACTTTAATAACGGCAGTGATTTAATGTTTTACTGAAAGGCAGTTATTGAGGTGGAGTGTCCATGTACCTAGAAGAACACTCTGGCTCTTTGTTACTGATACAATTTTTTTTAGGTAAGAAAAGCTGTCTTTAGCAGCTTCCCAGTCTGGTATTTCTTGATGGAGATGCTAATTTCCTAGAGAGCGAGCTCCAGGAACACAGCCTTTAAATATTGATGAAATTCAGGAGCTGTACCATCTCTGAAAAGAGACAGGCAAAGATGAAATGGCAACATAAAAATAGACTTAGCATCTTAGAACTCCAAGTTGCTCTGGGTCTGTGTGGGGTCAGGCCAGCTTGCTGCCCATGTTCAGCTCTAAATATTGAGCACACCAACACATCAGTGCCATGCAAGGGCTGCAGGTGGGCTAAAACAGGTGACCCTCCAGCTCCTCATGCCTTCACCCCCACCGCCAGAATGTTGTGATAAGAGGGGAGAAGCTGCTCTGGCTCCCAGGGCAAGGGGTGAAGAGTCCCTGAATCCCTCGCATACTTAAGACCAGAACCTTCCTCGTGCGGGGTAGGTGCCTTCCCCCTAAACAGCCACCCAGATCGATGGGTTGGGAGCGCCATCCCTCCCGCCGTGGCTTTCGGAGGGTGGGAGGCAAGACCGCGCTCTTGTGGCCGCACACAGACCACACTCACCCGTGCCTGCCGCCCCCCCGCTCGGCCCGGCCGCCGGGTCCGCCCCGCCGGCGCTTGGAGCACCCGGGGGCGGGGGAGCCGCTCCCCTGCACGCCCGCCCAGGCTGCCGCCGCCGCCTGGGGCTGGACGCCGAGGCATGAAGGGGAGCCGCCCGGGGGGGCGGGCCGAGGCGGGTTTGGGCCCTGTGCGGCTGGGGACCGACCGCCCCATGCGGGCTCCGTCCACCGCGGCCGCTCGCCGCCGCTGCCGCCCGCGCCGGGATGGAGGCGCAGGGCAGCCGCCGGCGGCAGCTCCCTGTCCTGCTGCTCTGGGGTAAGTGGCTGGCGGGGCTGGCCAGGGGAGTCCCGGCAGCGTGGGGCGGGGATCGCCGCTACCGCCCCGGGACTGCTGCACCGGGACCGGCTGAGCATGCTCGCATGTGCGCGGCCCCCGAGGGCACTGCTTTCGGCCGGGGCGTGGGGTTGAACTTCGGGAAAGGTGGCAGCGCCCCCACTTCGGCTAGAGCATCCTATTGGGAGGGGGTCTCTGGGCGTCCCTTACCGGCGGGACGGGATGCAGCGGGGATCGCTTTCCCGCCGGGGCTCTCCATCCCGAACAGAGCAGCGGCTTCGCAGAGACGGCGTTTCGGCAATGCCGGGCGGCGGCGGGGCCGGGCGCAGCGTCACGACCACTGGTCGCCTCCAGCATCGCGCCGACGGCATCCACCCATCGCCGCGGGGAGTCCCCAAATAGGGCGTGCAGGCCCCAGGAAAAACGATCTCACAAACATCTAGCGGTAGTCAGGCTTTCCGTCTCGGATCCCACATGGGTTCTGGGGAGGTGTGTTTTGGTGTTGGGGAAGCTTTTTCCCTGCAGGTTGAAGGGCTAATTCCTGTTAAGAGTAGTTGAGTTACAAGCACTTAGTTATCGAGCACTGGTATCCTTCAGATCTTTCACTTAGAGTGCCTCGGCTGCTAGAAAAACTATTTTTTTGTTCCTTGTCAGGTAGATTGTTTTAGGGCTCTCAGAGTAAATGTGTTGCAGTCATCAAAAGTTGCCAAAAGTCGGTTCTGATCTTCTTCACTCAACAGTAAACTGAGATGTAGTTGATTCCCTATGAGTCACACTTAAGGGACAAAAAATCAGGCCTGGTACCTTTAGAAGATGTATCTGAGGACTTCCAAACTTTGTTTGCTATTTTACACCCCTTCCAAAGTACAAAGCTGGTAAACACCGCACATCTTTCTATGGAAAGATCCACAAATAAATGGACAGTTGTATTGACAGTGTTGAGTAGCATCATCCTTACCTGGTCTGTCAAAAGAATGACGTCACATTCACAAGTTTCTGATTCTCTGTGGCTTGAGGACTGCTAAAATCTTACCTTAGTTGCTTGGATTTCTGTTATTCCTCAGCTGAAAAGGAATAAAGATGACCAACACTTGTCACATGAAAGATTTATGCAGTCTTGAACTTATGGAACTAGGCAGTAATCTTTTTATATGGGGAGATGTCTTGATGTTACTGCAATTTTTGCAAAGCAAAATTGCTCACTGGAGATTTATTTTCAGAGACTGAATAGAGTGAAAGACAGTGTCCTTGTGGCTCAGGAGCCTACAGAAAGACATTTTTCACCAGAGAGGAATGGATAAATTAATTGTGCTAGACATTTTTAACTGTGCTAATTTCATTCTTAATAGAATAACACACACACAAAAGATTTTAAGGATATCTGTTAACTGATAATGCATTACTCTTGCTTGGAATTGGAAAAGGTAGATATAATCAAGAACTAATGAAATGAGACTGAGTTCCTAGTAGAAAAACCCTCAAAGTTCTAAGATGTGAAATCAGATTTTTTAATAAGAAAAGCCTAAAGTGGTAGAAAACTAAATTTCTTCTTTGAGAAAACAAACACAGTTTTAAAAACAGTTATTTTTGAAGCATTTTTACTTTAATTGAATGGTCATTCCTAATGGCTTCTTTTGATTAACCAGAGACCTGTGACCTCTGTCATTAAGGTGAAACTGTTGCCACGATTCCTCAGTGTTAGCTCACTAAATGCAGTGGGAAGCTGGGACTGGAGACTGGGACTGTACTTCTGTAACCTCAGACCACTACTTTCTGTATCTTTCTGCCTAGGACTCTTGATGCATTACTGCCATGCAGAACTACCTGCTGTGTTGTCCATCCTTAGTGAGGATGGCACTAAAAGGCAGTGTGTTCACTCAGTGATTGTAGGAGAAGTTGGATTTGCTGGGTATGGAGGGAGAAGAATGCATCAGCTGAGGTACCTGGTATGCAGGCATGTCATCAGTTCTGCTTTCCCTATGAAGTGCTGATAACACCCAGAATGGAGCAGACCTGGAACCACCAGCTGTCATGTGAAATCCTCTACCTTGCTTACCAGAGCTGTAGATACTTAGAAGATGCCTACAAGCTGTGGAATCTAAGCACCTAGAAAATAATCTAAAAATAATGATCTATTTACCATCATACCAAATTCTCTTATTTTACTTCTGTGTATGGAAACTGAGGTAAGAAGAAACTTAAGGACCAAGGCTTTTAACAGACAAAGTGGGTTTTTTGCACAGGTCAATGTTTTGATATCCCTGCCCAAATGTTTCTCCTTCATTCTTTGTGTAACATCTGCATTTCAGTAGTACTATTTGTAATTGAGTTAAGCTGAGTATTTAAAAAAATTCTAGAGTAATCTCTTTTAGTATATTTATATTACCTATATCAAGAGAGATAGTGTGATTCCTATCTGGAGCAGTTCATGTATGCAGATTTCAAAGATTGTAGGTTTTTGCATTTCATAATCTTGTTTTCACAGGGTTTAGCCAAGCTTAAGGCTTTGGTCAGAGGTGAGCAACTGGACAGCTGGAAATTTGGAAACAGAGCCTGGTCCCAATTACATTTTTACTTTTTATTTTAAAGACTGTACCTCATCTGCAAACAATAATGAAAAAGCTGTGTATAAAAGTCCAAATCCTGTAAGGTCCTGAGCTTCCTTTGTGTGGAACATGACATCTGCAACTCCTGGAGAGCTTGGATTCCAATGATGGAAAAAAAAACCAAACCAACAGGAAACAATTTTAGAGGATTAAAGTTTGAAAATCAAATCAAGGTTTTTTTCCCATTATTTTCTCATAAATATCATGCTGTTCTGCAGCTGCAAAGGGTAGAACAAAGGAAGGGAATACTGTTATAGGAGTTCTGAATTTCATAGACCCAGGCGAGTGTATGTGTGTAAAACAAATAAACCTTAGCAAAGCAGAACATCTTATTCTGAGAGACCACAGAGTTCTAACAAAAATACTTCTCTACCAAAATGATGCTTCATTTTCTAAAGACATGATTTTCCACACTAGGCAAACAGGAAGACAGGCAGCAGACCCCCATCAACATCCATCCTGAAATCAAGGCATCTGGTGTAAATGCGGCCTGTGTTCTGACTTGCTGTTGGATCCAGGCATTACTTCCCACCACCCTTCACCCTGTTTGTGTCTCCTGATTCTTTTATTCGGGAAGGTGTTACCTCTTTCCCAAGGTCTGCACATGAAGCAGGGGGCAGGATTGTCTGTGTGATGGCAAGTGGACTGCAGGTGGTAGCACAGAGCATCGAATGCCATCTCCAGCTGGCTTGGTTCCAGCCCCCAGGAGGAATGGCACTCTATTTTTGAAGGTAACTCCAGGGTGAAAGTATGGAGGAGAAAACGGGCTTTTAAAACCTGATTTACAGCAATGAGATCTAATCCTGGAAACCATTTAGCTAGTAAACTCTTGCTCCTAAATTAGTAAGATCTTGCTATCTACATCCTTGTTAAGGTTTTAAATACCTTTGGTGTCTCCGGGCTTTGCCTGTAGGTTTTTTTTGGCCTATGAGGAAAATCACCAGAGGCTATGAAGTGGAGATAGTATTCTACACTGAGAAAGGTACTGCTCTAGGTGCAGATAGACACAGACTACACGATTTTAAGGAAAGGATCTTGAGCATGAACTCAAGGGGAGCTATGGGAGGTTTTGTCAGTTGAGTTGTGCTTAAACACTGCACCATCAGTAGTTTTTATATAGTTTGTGTTTTAGTTTCTCCCACCTATTTGCTGGTAACTGAGATGATTCATGGCTTTAATTGCAGACAAATGAACCAATTTCCAGTTTGCCTTACCAAGGAAGAAATGCAATAAGTGGTCCCTTACAAAACACCATTTGCTACCATCTGTGTCTTGTTTAATGAAATTAGTACTTGAGAGACACATGAAGAAAGCAAACTGTGCTCTCATTTAGAGCTCAGAGAGACATTAATTTTCACAAGCATAATGAAACCTGTTTTAATTCACACCCTTTTAGTTTAGTGAAAGCTGTTCTATGAACCATTTTATTTCAGAATAGAAGTGTAAAAGTGTGTTATTTTGTTTTTTATGAAAACAGCTTATCTTTTCTAAAATAAGAATCTCTTCACAGCCAGGCTTACATTGAGATAAACTGGAAAATACAAACAGAAAAAATTTGACATTATTTTGACATGACTATATACGTAGAGCAACCTGAAAGCTGCTTGAAGGGCTCTTGAGTCTTCTGTGGAAATGTACAAGTATGAGGAAAGAAAGGAGTAGCAAAGTGGAATAGGAGAATGTTCAGAAGTTTTTAGGCTTAATCTCCCTTCGTATGTTGGCTTTCTTGAAACCAGTCTGAAAAGAGGAGACAGCTTTTTTTCCCTGCTAAAAACCTTAAAAGAAAATGCAGTGGCACTGTTAGAAATGGTCTGAAGTGTAGAGAGGATCCGTCATTGTCTTCAGAGCAGGTTAACATGATCTAACATATTGTCTTGGGCAACGGACATGCAGATCCAGAAGCAGAAGCACTGGGCCCTACGATAAAGCATCTGTCTTAAGATTTTCACACTCTAATAAATGTGACTAATTTGCCCTTATCTTGTAGAGCGTTATCTGTGGGCAATGTCAGAATAAGTAGTGTAATTAACATTGGCCAGTAATCACTGTCACTTCTCGTGTGAAATCATTTTGGTTCCAAATGTCACAAGTGACAGATTTCTTTTGCATCCTTTTGTGTCCATAGAGATTGATGCTAGAGACTAGTTGCTATAAAATATTATTGCATTGTTGTTGTTGTTGTCTCAAAATACATAGTTTGAGATTTGACAGGATGTGCAGCCTTTGTTCTGTGTGGCCCTCCTGCCTTTAGCAGAAGGGGGAAGAGGTATCACAGCTCTAGGGTGTTGTGAAGAGATGGGGAGATAGTAGAACAGTAAGTGGAACCTTAGAGAAGTCATTCAAATGGTCGTCAATAGGACACAAAGCTCAGGTTCCTTCTGACACTTCAGCACTTGGACTTAAGCTTTGATCTACAATCTTCTCTCTTGCTTACCCTCTGTGACTGAAGAGTGTCCTCAGGGATGTTCTCCTTACGTGGTGGCATGAAGGTCATGCGGGTGCTTGCAGTTAGTATTGTCTAAAGAGCTGTGGCTATCTCTGGGATCCCCAGACACACATTTTGTAGCTTTGTAGTGGAGGTGGCCCTTTCCTCAAAGGGTATCTCAGCCTTCACATCAGGGTTTTGCTGTCTGGTAGCCACATGGGACTGTGGAAGAGATTTTCTCGTCATGCTTGTTTTTGACAAGTGGCTGCAAGAGTAATGTCTTTCCACATCACTTGAGTTCATGAGCTGTTCCAGCTTTACTCCTCAAGGATCTCCATGTATCAAGAACATAACTTGTCCAATTTAATATTAGAAGAGGTTTCTTTAAATGTATTTAGCAATGTATGTTGTAAACTTACAGTGATACAGCATTAGGCTTATGTTTTCAGGAGAAATAGGAAAAATAAATTTGTTCTGGCTTTTAGTGAAGAGATGCTCAAAACCTTTATTTCCATGGAGTCATCAATTTTCATTCAGTATGTGTGAAATCTCCTCTATTCCTATTTTATTTTTAGAAAAGCAGATCAATATTTAGTTTTTTACAAGCTAAGTCTGTATTTCAAGCTAACTCAAAGTCAGAACTCACTGTATCATGTTAAAAAATAATGTATATCTCTTATTTTTGACCAGTGGACCTAGACTAGATTTGCATTCAGGAATGGTAACCTTTGCCATTAGTAAATGTAGCTACTGAACATACTTCCAGGGCTGTGTTTGGGGTGGGAATTTTTTGCCATGAAACACTTAGTGATGCACGATGAAATAGAGATAATGTTGCTGGAATAGCCATTGGTCCAGTTTCTATTTAACTGGCTCCAGTGTAAACCAGAAACAGCAAAAAAGTCAGAGCATTGTGAAGTAAAGGTCAAAAAAAATTAAGCTCCTCAAAATACTTGTTTTCCTTCTGTATTTTAAGATTTTTGGAAAGAAATGTTAGTGCTCTTTTCTTGGATTTAAGTATTTATTAAAATGGGGAGGGGAATCTCTCTCTGTATAGTAATGTGACATTTTAGACCTCCTATTTTCAGTGAGTTTTAGTTAAAGTAGGTTTTAACTCCTCTTTGTCTTACCTTTCTGATGGAGCAGTACAGAACAGGTAGAATGTGCACTGCAACACCATAAGGATGCTTGATGCTATATGGCTCATGCTGTTCCATATTGAATATGCCTGTGCAATGTTTAGGTTTTCTTTTCCTCCCAGCTACTTCATACTTTATCATACAGTGATTTAGAAAAAAAACTTGTCAAAGAAATAAAAAGTGTTGGTAGGAACAATGTAAAATAAACACCTCTTGTAGGAAATGGGGGATTCTTGCAGTCGTGAAATCTACACTGGAAATCTTTATGAAGAATATCTGTCTTTTGAGTAGATGTTCTAGGCTTGGTACAGAAATTATTGTAAGACTTTCTTTACCTTGTGCCACAAAAAATCTGGAAGATGTGAGGGATTCCTTCTGGAGTAAGAGTGTACCACTCCACAGATGAATACATAAATTAAGCTCTTTATAACTTCATGAGTAAAAGAATTGTTGACACATTTGCAAAACTAGGGGGAGGGGAGTACTCATTCATATCTATTCCCCTTTCTGTTTATTTCTTGCATGACTCCAAAATCCTCAGGTTTTAGGTGAAAAAGTTTGCCAGCCATATAGGAGCGAAGCCACGGAAAATGTCAGCCTAAGAACATCTCTGTGACTGTGAAAGCAGGCAGATTTAGGTAAACTGTTTTGCAGGTCCACTGATAGTGTTCGAGGTAAACAAACCCCGATGTTCTGTAGATATAACCAATATTGTAGAATAACCAATATTGTTCAGTTGAATTTGCTGCTGGCCAAGGCCAAACCGATCAGTGACAGTGGAGCACTTCTGGGATTACATAGTTATGATGGGGAAAAAAACCTGCTGCAGAACAGAAGTTGTAAGACAGGAGTGAGAACATGTGAGAGAAGCAACTCTGGTGAGTGCAGAAGGAGGGGGAGGAGGAGGCCAGGAGCCAGAGCTGAGATTTCTCTGCTTTCCCTGCTGCCTGTGATGAAGACCATGATGAGGCAGCTGTGCCCCTGCAGCCCATGGAGGACCATGCATGAGCAGAGATCCACCTACAGCCCCTGGAGGGCCCCACTCCCGAACATGTGGATGACCGAAGGAGGCTGTGACCCTGTGGGAAGTTTGCACTGAAGCAGGCTCCTGGCAGGACTGGAGACCTGGTGGAAGGACCCACACTGGAGCAGTTCATGAAGAACTGCAGTCTGTGGGGATGACTCATGTTGGAGAAGTTTGTGGAGGGCTGTCTCCTGTGGAAGGGATACAGCACTGGAGAAGGGGAAGAGTGTGAGGAGTTCTTCTCCTGAGGAGGGAGGAGTGACGGAGACAGTGTGTAATGAACTGACTGCAGCCACCATTCCCCATCTCCCTGCATTGCTCCAGGAGGAGGAGGTAGAGAAATTAGAAGTGAAATTAAGCTTGGGGAGAAGAGAAAGGTAGGGAGAAAGTATTTTAAGAATTGGTTTTATTTCTCATTACCCTACTCTGATTTTAATTGGCAATAAATTAAATTAATTGTACTAAGTTGAGTCTGTTTTGCCCATGATGGTAGCTGTTAAGTGATTTCTCCCTGTCCTTGACCCATAAGCTTTTCATTATATTTTCTTTCCTCCTGTCCAGCTGAGGAGGGCTGTGATAGAGTGGCTTGATGGGCACCTGGTGGAATGATTTACTCCAGTAGATAGGCCTAAGTAATTTCTTATGCCAGAATCTGTTGCTTTGCAGTTTTCTATACACCTGTATACACCTAGGAAAAATTATGGTGTGCAGGGATCATGCTGCCATGCAAGGATCTGTTTACAGTGTTTATTCCTTGGAGCAAGGGTGCTGTTGTGAAAAACCACTCACACCTACTATGAGCAGGTACATATACAGCAGTATAAGTAGATATGTGAAGCTCTGAAATTTTGTTAGTGTTTTATTGTTCTTGTGAGTTCTTCATGGCAACGTGTCATTTAAAATATTCTGTGATCATGTAGCTGAGTATCCAGGGTTCTGGAGCCCTGGTAGTTGAGCTGGGCTAGTTGAAGGAAAACAACCCACATTTGGATGGTCAGGCCAACTTAATATTTCATGGTAGGCATAGAATTGAAAGAAAACATGACTTCATTGGGATCATGTTGATGTAATGCCTCAATATGGTATGTAAAAGCATTAGGAATCTGCAAGAGAAGTACATCTAGCATCAAGAGATGGTGGATGCGCAGGATGGGATTTTTGTTTTCTGGTCAGAAAAGAAAAAAAACATTTTTCCAGGCCTTCTATGATGGTAGTGTCTTGATTTAAATGTCATGCCTGTCAAGGGAAGAAGGAACTTTAAATGTCTTCAAGTATCCCATGGTTTTAAACACTTCCTCAGGAGGGAATGTGCAGTGACCCTTGTCTGTGAAATCTTCATGGGTCATTTCCCATTCCCAAAGTTATTTAAAAAAAAAAGAAAAAGAAAAGAAAGAGTGCTTGACTTCTCTTTCAGGCTTCTTCACAGGAGCAACTGGAGCCTCTATTGGCCTTGAGGGACTGGTGTTTTACACTCTTTCACAGGTGGTTAGGTATGGAATAAAGTCTGTATTGTACTGGTTCTTTTTCCTTATTATAGGGAAACCTTATGCCGTGTCATATTTTCTTTTGTGTTTTCCTACCTTTTCGACTAATGACAGGCAGCTGGGTTGCAGTAGTGAGCCGCCATTAGATCAAATATGTGCTTCCAGGTGATCAGGTGCTACAGTGTCAAGCTGAGGTCCTGGATGCAGATGGCCAACTTCAGGGGCTGTCACAGTTCTCATGTGGCCTGGGATGTGTGTGTCTCAACAGTAATTGCAAGCTATCTTACTTGAGGGTAACATGTCTCATTAGCTGATGTATCTTTCCCATAAATTGTGCAGCTGGTACATTTCACAATTATGTTTCGGGCGGAGAGATCATGTTCTTCAGTTTCTCTGGTAACATTTTCTGGGAGGACATAGTGGTGAAATAGGTACTGGCACAAGACTGCTGCTGGCTCACAGTTAAGACTGATGCTGGTTCCTGCTTGTGACCTTAGGCAGATTTCTTACTAGTTCTGTCATTATTTCAATAGCTCATGTAAAATGGAGGCCTCAGCAGCAGTGCCTCACAAGACTGTCGTGAACCTGAAGAAGTAGAGATGTTTAGGGGGTAAAAAAAAGATTTTTCACTTCCATTTGCTAGAAGTGTATTTATCTGTAGTCATAAATCATGAAGAGCTATGGTCTGGTTGTTCCAGATGTTACATGCTTATGTGGCAATTACTATATGCCGAGACTCAGAAGATTAGGTTTTACAGGCAGAAGTTAGATGAAAACAAGGAGCACAAAGCCTTTGGCAGGCCTATAGATATATGGTGAATAAAAGGCTTTGCCTTATGTCCTAGGTAACACACAGAGAAATTAATTCAGTGAATTTGGGTTTGTTAGGAAAGTTGTGCTTGCCTCTGCTGACTGTAGGCACCTCCTGGTGTGTGTAATCCTTTGGAAATCTCTTCCTCCCACCATATATCATAGAATCAGAATAATCTGAGTTGGAAGGGACCCTCAAGGATCGTTGAAGTCCAACTCCTGGCCTTGCACAGGACAGCCCAACGAATCACACCAGAGGGTACCTGAGGTTGTCTAAATGCTTCTTGAACTCTGTCAGGCTTGGTGCTGTGATCACTTCCCTGGGGAGCCTGTTTCAGTGCCCAGATATCCTCTGGGTGAAGAACCTTTTCCTGATATCCAACCTAAACCTCCCCTGACACAACTACAGGCCTTTCCCTTGGGTCCTGTCACTGGTCACCACAGAAGAGAGATCAGTGCCTGGCCCTCTACTTCCACTCATGAGGAAGTTGTAGACCACAATGAGGTCTCTGCTCAGTCTCCTCCAGGCTGAGCAAGCCAAGTGAATGAAGCAGCTTTCCCCCTCACTATCTGGGCTTCAGCAAAGCCTTTGACACCGACTCCTAGAGTATACTCCTGGAGAAGCTGGCAGCACACAGCCTGGACAGGTGCACTCTTCACTGGGTTAAGAACTGGCTGGATGGCTGGGCCAACAGAGTGGTGGTGAATGGTGCTACATTCAGTTGGTGACTGGTTCTAGTGAGATTCCGCAGGGACCAGTGTTGGGCCCAGTTTAATATCTTTACTGATGATCTGGATGAGGGGATCAAGTCTACACTTAGTGAATTTGTGGATGACACCAAGTTGGATGCAAATATCGGTCTGCTGGAGGATAGGAAGGCTCTGCAGCGGGATCTGAACAGACTGGATCAATAGGTCTGAGGTTCAACAAGGCCAAGTGCTGGGTCCTACTCTTTGGCCACAACAATCTCATGCAGCACTGCAGGCTAGGGGCAGGGTGGTTGGAAAACTGCCTGGTGGAAAATGACTCAGGGGTGCTGGTCAGCAGCTGAACATAAGCTAGAATGGCCAAGAAGGCCAATGGCATCCTGACCTGTATCAGAAGTAGTGTGGCCAGCAGGAGTAGGGAAGTGATTCTCTCTCTATATTCAGCACTGTTGAGGCCACACCTGTAATTCTGTGTGCAGTTTTGGGCCTCTCACTTCAAGAAGGACAACGAGTCCAGAGAAGGGCAGTGGAGATGATGAAGGGTCTAGAGGGTAAGTCCTGTGAGGAGTGGTTGAGGGAGCTGGGCGTGTTTAGTCTGGAGAAAAGGAGGCTCAGGGAAGATTTTTGATGAGGCAATATTAAAACCACGACACAGTTACACACTGCTTCATCAAAAATGTAATGGGACAGAAAAGGCTTGAAGAAAACACTGTTAAATTTCAAGCTGAGCTATGCAATTTGCAGTAGAATACAGACTTTAGTGTAGAGATAAGAAATCCCCTCACAAGTCAGTTCTTGAACTGGTGTGGTTCATTTAATTATTTATTTGATAAATGATTAATTATTAATACAGAAATAAATATGTTATTAAAAATACTGTGTATATATTTATTTGAATAAAACATACCAGTTTCAAAGTAGTAGAAAACCCATCCAGCACTTCTGGAATTAGACAGACTGTTCAGAAATAGTGGAGCATTATTAATATGCTGCCAGCAGAGATTTAAGAACTTCACGAAACAATGTAAAAGACAGTAATTTCTATTGCTACTCTGAAAGATTCTCAGTTGAAGCATGAGTTCAGAATAATGGCCACATTTCCTTGCAGTCACTGGAAAGCTGGAGAACTCTGAACCGACATAGGTCTGAACAGTTAATGCCCTCAGTAACATTCCCTGTTGGTTTGTACTGATGAAATGAAAAGGCTTAAATTGCTTCCTTTCATGCTTTTTTTGCTCAGCAGGAAGAAGACTCTAATGTCCAAAATAGTTAACAGTCTGAAATTGCCTTCATAATTTAAAAGCAATAATGTAGTACCTCAAACTGTGATAAAGTAAGCATTGAACTACACTTTTATTTTTGGATATTACATTTCCATGGCTGTATATGCATCTTCCATACTGTTGACACAAGGGGATAAAAAGAGTATTAGAAAAGATTCAGCATCAAAGCAGGAGATAATGCAAAGCTGAGTTCCATGTTATGCTAGCTCTCTATAATACTTCTTGGACTCAGAGACAGATCAGTGCACCCTGCCTACAGGTTTACCTTGCTCCTGCCACTCTGCGTGCTGAGACACATTTTTTTCTGGGCCAATTTTGAACGTAAGTGTAACACTTCTCTCAAGTTCTATATTTATTACAAGCTTGTGTTTATTCCTGGCATCCTTCCTTTGTGTTGAGTTCCTGTCATTGCCTGTCTCTGTGAACTTCAGTTGCCTCATTTCCTTGGCTGCTTTCACACTATATGATGGTGTTTGTCTATCCTGTCCCCATCCCCCTCTCGTCATCCCACTCGTCTTATGAAGAAGTGTCAAAAGGACAGTTGGTAGCTGAGAACAAAAAGGTGACCTTCTGAGCCATGTATATTGTGCAGAGTTATTTAAAGAGTGATAGGTGGTTTAGTGTTTGTACCAATAGGTTTATTTTTCCTTTCCTTCCACTTTTATCATGGCCTCTAAAAAGGATTTCAGGGCTTTCCCATCAAGTTGTGGGATTTCTTAGCCTATTCAGAGCGTGTGGTGTTTTGGCCATGTACATTTGACTTGACCTTGGTAGAGGACTTTTAGAAAAGGCTTTGAAAGGCAACCATGTGATACTTGTGTTAGCTCATCTTGTGCTTCTATATTCAGACAGACCCTAGTGAAATAATCTCTCGAAATTCTGAATGCCCAGGAAACAGATAAAAAAGAAACCCTACCCCAATTGTAACCAGTGGTTTTTTGATGTAGTAGGATACTTCCTGACATTGTGTGAGAGCATAGGAGAAGTAATTTCCATGGGGAATTTCTTTTGCATTAGATACCCTGATGTATCTGTGCATTCCTGCTAGAGCATCTGTAATGGTATGACTTGGGTTATGCATAAAAGGGTGTTGAATTTAACGCAATCTTTAATAGTACCTGTGCAACAGGTAGCTTTATTCAACATTTAAATACCTGGAGAAACACTAGATTGTAAGATTGGCTTGTTCAGTATTTAAAATCAGGTTTATAAAAAAAGTGGGTATTGAGATTTGGTAAGCATGACAAAATTATGTCAATAGAGTATTAATCTCTCACCTATAATTCCAATAAATCATACATGCATGATTGCAGAGCAGCAGTTCCCGTTTCAAACTCTGGTTTTACTTGCTTTTGTGAACTTTATGTCAAGACAGTTCTTGCACAGTTATGTGCTGCTATCAATGAAACTTCAAGTTCTGCAGAGACGCAGCTGTTTGGTTAGTACATAACTTCCAATGGAGATCTGTCCTGATGTAGATAAAGATTAGATGATGGTAATTGGCAGGATTGCCTTTAGAGATACAGAAGAAGGCTCTTGACATGAGGTTTAACTTGAGGTCCTTATATGTTCTTTTTTTCTTATGAAAATTATGATTGGTGAAAATGAGGTTTTGAATAAACATCACAAATTTTAAAGAATATGCACAGTATTACACTACTGTAATTGATGGTTAAAAGGTGCATACAGCAGTTTTATCTGTTAAAATAAGAATTTTTCTGAGAAAGTATAGGAGCCACTTAAAAAATTTTACTATCCTGTCAGCAGTAGCAGCATCTTGACGAAACATTCAGACAAGGGGAAATTCTAACATATAACTTATATACTTACACAAGATTTTCAGAGTTATTCATAAAACGTGCTTGGAGAAAGGTGGAGTAGTGAGAACACATAGCTATTCATATGCTGCTTTCAGATTTATTGAAATAGTTGCAAGACAGACATTCAGTTCTTCTTTTAAGCCTCTGGGAAAAAACAAAATCAATGAATAATAACAGTATAGGAGAAAAATAAACATTAAGAAATATTTTTCCATTTCGCAGAAAAAGCTTATGTACTTGACAAAATTACATGACAGATACATGTCATGTATCCCAGTTGTGAATTTACATATTGCTGTAATTCTCATTTTGAACTCCCTTTTTAGTGTCAGAATGATGTCTTTTTACAAAAGAAGAGTAGAAAGTAGATAATAAGTGGTTCTAGAGATGGTCTAGGATGAGATTTTTCATATACAAGATTTTGAAGTAGGTTGTGAATAAAAAAATGGGTTTTTTCCCCTCAGTTTTCTTGTTTTCCATTACTCACTCCTACTTTTTTTATCTTCTCTTTTTCTTTCCAAAAGCCCTTCAAATCTATTTTTCCTCATCCTTCATTTGATGATACTTTGCTTCAGCTCTTGCTCTGGCTCTAACCTGATTGTTCCCTTCCCATCTGATTCTGCTGATGCTAGGGACAATCATACATGCTGCTACCGTGTGTGGAGAAAAAAAAAGTGAGCAGCTAGTTCAGACAGCTGGTACAGTTAAGCTGAACTTCCTTTTCTCTCCCTAAATGTTAGTTTGGGTGGGAGTGTATGGCAAATGTTTTATTTTGGAAACTTGGTAACACCTTTCAACACTGACCCATTTTGCTTCCTCTGTGAATGGGAGACTTCATGTTATCAGCCTTTCAAGAAAAAAGCTTAGCTTGCCCTGTCTTAAAAGAGCTGCTGGAAAGGTCATACTTTTTCTGTAAACCATCATAGCCAGCATGCTGTAGTCTCCTGATTAAGCCTTTGTTATGAATTGAGTATCTCAGAGCAAAGAAAATAGAGTGCATGGTAATCTGAATTGCTGTTTTACCCTTCTCTGAAGGTATCTGGACTATTTTGGTTGAGTATAGTTGAAAAACATCCCATGTTACTTTGTTATGAGCAGATAAAAAATGCAAAAAGCACATTTTCTTGTGGGCAGGAGGATTTGTGTAACCTGTAAGCCTTTTTAGTTTTTCATAGCTTCCCTCACTGACACTTGGGGCGGTCTGGTTCTTTCTACTTGTAAACCCTCTTTTTATTTGTATTGCTGTGGTCTTGTGAGGATTACTGTAGCCATAACTATGAAAAATCTAGAGCATAGTGATAGGAATTGATAGAATAAGAATTGGAGGTGCAGTCTGTGATCTTCCAGGGGAATACCTAGGGTATCTATGTGCTACCTATACTGTTTATTCAGAATGGATGGGTTTGGGTTCATCGTAAAGTGTGTGCTTTTAATTTGATCTTTTCTGCAGTCGATAAGGCCCATTTTCAAATGAGGATTCAAGAAAAACCTACCCAGGGAATCAAGTGTATTTATTAGTCCAACTGCTAATAGCCTGGAAAGAAAAGTGCTGTATTTGTGAAGGAGATACAGCTGTCCAAGTTTATTATGGAGTTTCATCTCTGTGTATTTGGATGCAACACAATTTTCTGATGTGTGCATTCCTGCTCTTCACAGTATATTCTGGCTCATTAGTAACTAAGACAGAGATTAATGCTTGTCTGGAAGAAAAATATGTTCCTTAGAAGGATCTAAATTCTTCTTGTATGCATCTACACAATAATTTTCACTTAACTCAGTTGACAGCTTGGCACATCCCAGTGACTATGGTCTAGATCAATGATTGGTACTGATACTCAGCTATGTATATCTTGATTCGTTTTACTCAGGTGCCATGTATTGTATAAACAGGGAGGCACCCATCTATGTGAAATCATTCATTTAATTTCCGATGCGAGGTTAACACTATAAAGATTTGTCAGCAGTTTTCATTTTTCAGTGGGACATAAAAAATAATTGAAGCCACGTCCCTCTTAGTTATATTTACAAAATCCTGGGTGTGGCTGGAGCTGTGCAAACACAGTGGGCTTCTGTTAATTTAGTCCATCTGGATATACTGCAAATCGCTAATCAGAAGGCTTCTTCTATTGGTATAGCCTGTTTCCATTTGGATGCTCTTCCAACATACCTGTGTTAGCATAACTTCTGCATAAGAAGCTTATAGGTTTTGGTTGTAATGTTTTTCAAAATGTGTGACTTCCCTGTGTAAAAGGTGGAGACTTAAACACAGCAATATATTTCTAAATGAAGAGAGTACACACTTACTTATGGTTGTGTTTGCTTAACAGCGAAAGATTTTTTGTTTCTCCACATGTTAGAATGTGCAGTACACCTATGTTTTGAGTGTATGTATCTTCTTGAAATTTTTCATCCTTAAGAAGCTTAAAGTAAAAATTGCCCTGTCCCTAATCCTTAATATTAGAAGCTAGAGGAAGGAGTGGTATAGACAGACCCATAGCAAGTCTGACTCAGCCATTTAAAGGATAGAAAAAGAGTAATTTTAAAACATAATGTTCTCTAAATGCTCATTATTTCATTCAGATACACTCTTTAAGAAAACTGAAACTGATGCTTGAATAAGCATTTTGAATATTCTGCTGAAACGTAGTTATCCTCTACTTGGCTTTTTATTGCACTAATTCTTTTCTATAAGAGTGTGGAGGTATCTAACTCATCTCTCTGTTTTTCCCCCCTTCCTAGTTAATGGTCTAATGACGCTTGGATTCACAGGTGAGTTTTACTTCAAAAATTCAAACTTCTGTTTCTGTTTTGTTAATGACTGCCACTTGAGAAACACTTCCATCCTATCTCATCTCAATTAGTCAACTGTCATGCATTTTTACAACTGGTCTTATCCATTGGCTGTATGGAAAGAGAGTGTTGTAGTGTTTTGTAAAGGTCATTCTCAATAGTGATGGTGAAACTGTAGAATTATCCATGATTTTGAACTCTTATGGTCAGGGATTTAGACAGAAACTCTTGTGTCATCAGATTGCTGTCAAATGACCCTTATAGAGGGTTTTTTTTTTCTATGACCCTGCAAAATATTAAAGTTTTAAAGAGAGACAATCAAAAATACCAAGGCTATGGAAAATCTACTCAAACACCCTGCTGGGAAGGGGCTGGAGTGAATTGTCAGCACACATGACGTAGTGCAAGAAAAGCTTGTACTTGGTTGGATTTGGTTATAAATCAAATGATAGCTGGCTGTTTAGAATATCCTGCCAGAAAAAGCAGCTTTGCATAACTTTTGTGAAACCATCAGTGCAGGATTTAAGCCACCAGCTATGCAATTTTCATATCTGGTTTTGAATTCTGCACAACTTTAGCATTCATCTGCAGATCTAGCTGTGGAAAGCATAACTGGTAACTGTTGCATCTGCCAGATGAATTGATGGGAACACTTAAGTAGTCAGGATCCATCATGTTGCTATCATGCTATCATGTTAACTTCCCATGGATAATATTATGCTGCCCCTGTTTGGTAATTTTTGCCATTTCTATCACTGGTGATTAATTGGTGTTCTGACTTCTTGCCAACATGGATGAAGGCTTCACATCAGCTTTAAGAGCACTGACAGTCAGACATGTCAAAGGAGAATGGATTAGGTCCCAGGGAGTCAGCCATACACCTGGAGAAGTTTGTGGTCTATAGGAAGCTGTAGACTTATGGTCTCACGTGGAGCATAGGCTGTCCTGTTATTGGCCTGCTACTCTTGGAAAATATGTGAAAGCAAAATGTTTATTTGGCCAGATGAGATGGTTGTCCTTTGTCATACAGCATCACGGAGAGAGCGACGACCAGCTAAAGAGTCAGCTGTGATAGCTGCAGTTGAGTTGCAAGGTGCTCCTACCCAGGCTCTGAAGGAGCCAGCTCTTTCGTGGGTGGAATGATGTTCACTCAAGCCTGTCTTGCAATTGCACGCCTCATTTCAAATGGAGATATTCAAGTTTCTGAGTGATGGCTGGTTTATGATGTGAAACCTGAGGCCAGTCATCTTGCCTTAGAGTTTGGGGTTTTTTTACTAGATGGTAAGGAATGGGGCAATAAGGACTTCTCTTTACTTCTTATCAAACAAAGTTCTGCATGGTTTTGACCTCAGTTCTTCTGACAAGGTGTTTGGCTGTTACCACACAAAATTGGAACCACCAACTCTTTTCAGCAGTAATAGGATCCTGCTTTCAAAGTAACTAATAGAAGCAAAAGAAATACTCCCTCGCCCTGGTGTAAATATGTTCTCAGTGAAAAATTTTTTGAGGAGTAAATGGACTGTTCTACTTGGCTTTATTCTTAAAAAAGCTGTTCCTCCAAAGTTCTCAGGAGGATTCCCTGATACACCAGTTTGTTAGGGTTGCAGTTTTGTTCAGGTAAATACATTTCTCAGATTTGAGCTGCTGTGAAGGGAAGAATTTCCACAGAGCTTTTTCTGACTAATTTAATTTAGGCATTTGTATTAAATATGTTTATATACATATATTTACAGGTAGTTTTTAATGTTAATGCATTTTTTATACAGAAGAATGGTCAAAATAATGGCATCTAGAGAGGTAAAGCAAGACATGTTTAATAGCTTGATCAAAACAAAATGTTTCAGGCTTATCAAAATCAAACACATTAGTCTGAAGAGAATTTTTTCAGAATTTCAATTTTATAAGAAATATCAAAATATTATCTTCGTACTCCAATGCAGGCATGTGCTGGATGAGAAAAACATTTGACTGACTAAATATAATGGAGTTGCCATTATAAGTTGAAGAATTTACAGGCTTGCTCAAGTCAAGGTTAACTCTTTCTTTGCAAGTAACTGTATGCTGTAATTTCAGCATTTGATAATTGTAGATAATTCATAGAATTATAGAATTGTTTATGTTGGAAGACCTCTATGATCATTGAGTCCAACTGTTACTCCAACACTGTCAAGTTCACTACTAAAACTTGTCCTTGAGTTCCACATCTACACATCTTCTAAATACCTCCAGGAGTTGTGGCTCAACCACCTCCCCTGGGTAGCCTGTTCCACCCCTTTCGGTGAAGAAATTTTTCCTAATATCCAATGTAAACCTCCACTGGCACAACTTTGAGCTGTTCTGGTGCTTGCTACTTGGAGAAGAGACCAAACCCTACATGGCTAGAGCCTCCTTTCAGAGTGATAAGATAGAGAGTGATAAGATCTCCCCTGAGCCTCCTTTTCTCCGGACTAAACAACCTCAAGGTCCCTCAGCTGCTCCTCATAGGACTTGATCTCTAGACAATTTCTTTAGTGGATACACTAAAGAAAAAGCTGTGAATGTGAAAATTCACACCCTTTAGCTGGTACATACATATATGTATGTAAGACATACAAATATTTCCAATGTTAATTTCACAGTAATATAGTTAGTTGAATGGAATGCATCTGTGTAAGCTTGAAAAGTGCTTTCTGCACTGAAATGTGAGATTGGGAGGTCCAGTTAGCTCTTAACTAAAAATGCAAATGGGCAGTAATAAGTTAGTATAAGTAGTAGCTAAGTAAAATTAGAAAAGTGATTAGATAGCTTCCTCTATGCTAGGTTTAAAGGGCAGTACTGTATATGGAACCTTTAGTTTTTTTATACCAAGTTATGTTTTTAATGTATTTATGTAAATATGTATTTTATCTATTTTCTAAAATTGCTTAGAAAATTGAATGCTAATCTTATGAGAATGTAAGTGGCAAGCTGAACTGTGTGAACAAATTTGAATGATGTTTGTGCTTCTATTTCAGTGTTTGTGATTAAAGGTGCTTCCGATATTTCCTAGGTGCACGTCAACAGACTGAGCTCTGCAATGAATCCCTCATGTTAGAAAAGTTGCCTGCCTGTGGAAAATCCTTTGCAGAGATGATGAAGAAAGTGGACTCAAAGAAGTGGTGCAACCTGACAGAATTTATCATGTAAGAGTTAGTTTTGGTTTTAATAGTTCTCTCCTAATATAAAATATTTTTGTTCCAGAAAATCAAAGACCTGTATTTTGTTGCCACTTGCAGAAGGCTAAGTTGTAGATGTTAAGCCCCTGCAGTAAGGCTGTGTGCACACAGAGACACCCAGCTCTTACCTCAAAGAGTGTGCAAAAGACTCCTCTTTAATGAAAACTAACCAGTGGGCTCATTAATACTAGCTGCTATTGCATTTATCTCAGGCAGTTGTGTTTACATTTAACCTATATTTCTGTGTGTTTTAGGCAAATGATGCCTAAGTAATTTTTTATTCTGTGAAACCACTAAAGCAATAATGCTTTCAGAATCATGCTGTTCTCTCTTGACAGTAATGCAGTTCCCTCCTCCGATTTCCCTTTTTTCAGTAAGATGACACTGTTTCAGAAATTCACTTCATGTGAAATTGACCTATCTAAATTTAAAATGATTAGTCCTATTGAACCTGCTGTCATTTGTTTCTTTGCTTGCCAGATAGCATGGAGAGAGTCAGCACCACCCATTCTGTTTGGATGTCTAAAATACTGAAGACTGACAGTAGTGAGGGTGGCATTATTATTCTCTAATCTCTTTTCCTGTTCCATAGTTACTGGAGATATTTAAACATCTCTCTGTAAAGCTGCACACTTCAAATTCTGATCCAGAGAAAACTCATAGGGCTTGTGAAATTGGCATTTTCGGCTTTATTGAGCATCTGCTTCTTAAGACCATGTCTACTTATGCATAATGCCTGGTTTTCAGAAGTGCTGAGTACCCTCTACATCAGCTGAAATCAGAGGAAACTGCAGGTGTTCAGCACTTCAGAAAACGAGACTCAGGTGAACTAGAATTGATGTGGTATGAGCCAGCCTAAAGCAGAACATCTTCCTGCATTTGAAACCACACTGGTGCTGTTTCTGGAGGCTGCTGTGGAGGCAGAGTAGCCCCAAGCCAGCTGTCACCACACATGTTAGAGTGTCATTGAGCCCTAGATAGGTTCTTGTCTCATAGGATCGTTGGTCTTATCTCTTGTTCAGTGTCGAGTCATATGATGCAATATTTTAACTAGCTGATCACCGACAGACTCGACAGATAATGAAATGTTGGACTGCAGTGCTGTGTTGCAGCAGTTGCTCATGACTCTCTTACTGCTGACACCTGTGTTGAAATGCCCCATCTATTGATAATGTTTCATAACCTGACAGCATATTAACAACTTAGATACTATTCCTTCTTAACGCATTTATTCGCACACCTAGATGACTTTAAAATCTCACAATTTGTTAAAAGATAGATTCTTAAATCTTGTGACACTGGAGTGAAAGATGCACTTATGCAGGTCTCTCCAGCTGTGGGGAAGAGCAGAAGGTTAGCTGTTCTAAACCAGCTTGCAGAAGTTGCAGTCAAATCTGACAGAGAAGTGTGTGTATAAAAAGAAAAAGAAAATCCTTGCAGTGCTGGTACTGCTAAACTTACTTAATAAAAATCTGTATGTTATGAAGCAATACATTTAGCTTTATAACTCTTCTAGGTACAAGATGGTTTTATTTATTTTGAAGAAAACACTGTAATTTTGCTTCATTTAATCTTAATTACAATTGTATTATAATCACAAGAGTTCTTTGATGATATCTTTTTTTTGTATTGATAAGTGACCTCAACTAATGGGACTACTTGCTGCTATGAAAAGTACATATGGGAGCCAAAATATTGGATTGTGCCTTTACTAATGCAGATGAAAAAAACAGGCTGCTTTTTGTAAGACTGCTGCTAAAATTTCTTCAATAATTTGCGTATTTTAGTGCAAGAATTTTTCAAGGTTTGGAGTTGACTGAAGTCTCTTGAGTTTTCCTGACTTTTAGTTAGAGTTAAGAATCCACCTTGATTTTATCCTTTCCAGTTGTCCTCACTCTTTGGTGTCGTTTTCATATCCTGTGCAAGAAAATTTTTCTGAAGAAGTTGGTCAGTCTGAGGCTTTGCTCGTTTTTCCTCAAAAGCAGTACCCGAATAATTCAAGGCTCTTACAGAAGAAAAATCTTTTACATTTTTACATAATACACATTAAAAAAAAAAGTTTCAAATTCTACTTCAGAAGAGAGTAGCAGGAGGAATTTGTTTTGAAATTTGTCTCCTGAATCAAGGATTAATCAAGCATTAGAAGTCTGATTACAAACTGAAGGGTTCATTGCACTGAAGAAGTAGCAAACGTGCCATCTACCTTTAAGATTTTTACTCTTTTGAGAATAGACATTGTTATTTGATGTCATGCATTCTGTAAGAAGCATATAGAATCACAGAATGGCCTGGGTTGAAAGTGACCTTAAAGATTCTCTAGTTCCAACCCCCTACCGTGGCCACGTAGAGGGGCTAATCCTCCAGCTCATTGGAGGAGCCCTGAGAGATGAGACAGAAACACTTCTTATTTTGGAGTAATCTGACAAATCAATGAAAAACTGGTATATCTAGCCATGGGCACTTAAAATTCAGATATTTACACCTGGTAGTATTAGTTTGTGCTGATTTTATATCTAGCCTCCAGAGTAACAATTACTCAACCTGGATCAGACAGTGGGTTAAAACTGTGGGTTTTGTATAAAAGAAACTGTTTCTTCATGCAGTAATTTCTGCATGACGCTTCTCACTCAGAAAGAAAACTTTGTAACTTATATTAAAATGTAACAGATAACTGAAATCTGCTGGTTTTCTAGGTTCCGTGTTTCATGGAGCAACTTTAGCTCTTCAGTGTAAATGACTATCCTTTGGTTATGGGACTGTAAATAGCAGTTATGTGTTCACTGTTGTGGCCAAACATTTGTGAGACAATTTGTAGTGACTCTAATTTTATCTAACTTAATTAAACAGTAAGATTTTCTGACAGCTCTGACATTCTTAACAAACTTGTGTTCTTTAAAAAGCAGCCTTTTCACTCATTTTGAACAGACGAGGGTCCTGTGTGTGGCAGCTGGTACTGCAAACCAATGTGAAGTTTTAGCCTCCACGGCTGATACTGATCTTGCTGGAAATGCAAAATGACCACATATCAACAGTAAATTCTCAGGTAAAGTTTTACAGAAGCACTATCAGGAGAAAGTTTCCCTATTAATTTTTGCGTTTTTTGGTGAGGATTCACAATTAGTTAGGATACAGGTACTGTAGGTCAAATTGTCCAAAGGTATTTGAAAGCTTAAATATTATGAGGGATCAAAGTGGGATTTTAAAATACTTTAAGTCATCTAGACATGATGGGTTTCGGTGGTTCTTGCTTGGACATCAGAGTATGAAGGCCAACCACAAATAGCTTACAAGAAAGGTAAAATCTTCAAAACACAGCCAGAGGTGTTCTATGACAGAAGAGGAGGAGTTTGCCTAATCAGAGCTTTGCTGAGGCCTTTGGATTATTCAGGGAGAGCTCTGAAGATGAAAATACAACGAGGTTATTTAAAAGACTTAAAGTTACGGTACATGACAAGTGAATAAGCAGAGTGTGGGTGAAAGCTATATGGGGAATTAACAAAAGCAAATATACTTTTCATTTGCCAGAAGACTGGAAATTGCAGAAAGGTTTTTATTTTTCATGTGTAATATTTCTATCTACTTATAGTAACATGTATGTTAATAGTGCTACATTATATACAATAACATATGTATTATATTTCTGTATTATCTTCTTAATATTTAGCAACTAGAGCTGAAAATGTAAAATCAACTACTGTCCGCAAGCCAAAGTCCATTAGTTTTCTTACTGTGCTGTGATAAATCCTGGTATGGGACTACAGTTGAGAGGCCAGATATGACTAATTCCTGAAACAAGTGGTCAGATGAAGAAGGGAGTGCCCAGAGCTGTCTTAAATGAACCTGAAAAAATGCTCCTTATTGTAATTACTTAGATTGCTTTCTATTCTTAGCTCATGAAAGAGTTTTTCAAATAGTTCTAACTGGATCCTGGAAACAACTTAGCTAGAATAAACAGTCTCTAAACAAATCTGCATGTGTCTCCTAGGCCTAACCCCTACGGAAATGTGGGACCAGAATGTACCAATGCCTATTCTCAGTGGCTTGTTAAGCTTTTGGCCTGCTTCCAAGCACCAGTCTTCTCTCTTCTGCATCCCCATTTTCCAAATATTTCTGAGTATAGTTACTAGCATTTCAGTAATTTTGAGGCCAGAAAGATGGCTGTGGCCATGTCTGCACTGTTGAATAATACAGGCCATGCAATCTGCTCAGTAGTCACTATTTTAAACCCTGGAAGAGTGAGTGAGTATATTATGGGAAGGCATCAACTTTTCATTTAGAAGATTAGTATTGATCCATTACATCTATAAACAGATTGTGTCATCTGTTACAGGTGAGACATTCTCTTATTTCAAGCCAATACTACTGTTGCAGCACTCATCTCACAAGTGTCTAGGATTGCATACCTGCTACTTTGGGAGCTCCCAGTCAGTCATTCTGTGTTTACAAGCCAAGGAATAGCTGTGGATTTAGAGTCCAAGGGTGAAATAGCAATTTGTGTCTTGGAAGAGAGTTCTAGCAATGTAGTGCATGTAACACGTGTTAGATCTGGATTTTCTGTTTCAGAAAAAGAACTGATTGTAACAAACTTCTTCCTCCAATCCCTCCATTTCTTTTTACCTGTTTTCACAGCTTTAGGAGTCCCTAATTTGCTGTGAGGCAGTGGCTGTGTGACATTGCCTCACAGCATCTGGAAGATATTAAAAGTCTGATTTTTCTGATGTTTTAAATTTCAGTTCATAGCAGAATAGGAGAGGGTGAATCTTCTCTTTAACTGTACATCTGAACCAGATTCTTTGCAGGTGTATGTGTAACTGATGAAATTCCCTGCTTTGCTGTGTGCATGGTCCAACGTCTGTGCCCCCTGTAAATAACTATTCTTTTTTCTGTACAGCCTTAGTGTAGTTTTCCCACAACACTTTACATGAATTAGTAATTGTATAAAAAGTTTCTGTCCCATTGAAGATGACGAGGGAGTTCACCCATGTTCTGTACAGACGTCAAGGATTTGAAAAAAGAAGGAAAAAAATCTGTATGACTAAATTTAATGTAATCTGGAAAAGTAATCCTGTTGTTCAAAGTCAGTGGGAGTTTTGCCTGTTACAATTTGGCCCAACTAAGCTAATCAGAAAAATGCCTAGTTTTCAAAGAAACTTAGTAAAATATTACATAAAAGCAAGTCAGAGCACATTAAGATCTGGCACACTCTGGAAGGCAAACTCTGGAAGAAACATGTGCAGCCCAAAATGAAATTATATGCTCTCATTTCCTAAAGCTTGGAGCTAAGAACCTCTGCTGAATGTGTATGTAAGAATCTTCCAAACTGAGTGATTTTCTTACTCAATTATCTAAGTTTTTTTATCTTCCCCACTGACCGCTGGAGGAAGCCTTATCTAGACACTGATCAGTGATTGCATCCAGCTGCTAATGACAAAACTTCTACAGAAGAGGAATGTACTGTGAAAACCATAGAATCACAGAGTGGTTTGGGTTGGAAGGGACCTTAAAGATCATTTGGTTCCAAACTGTGGACAGGAACATCCTCCACAAGACCAGATTGCTCAAAGCCTCATCCAACCTGTCCTTGAACACTTTCAGAGATGGAGCATCCACAGTTTTTCTGGCCAACCTGTTCTCGACAGTAAAGAATTTCTTTCTAATACCTAATCCAAACCTACTCGCTTTCAGTTTAAATCCATTCCCCCTTTTTCTGCCACTACTGTCCCTCTCAGCTCTCTTTAGCCCCCTTTAGGTACTGGAAGGTCTTCACAAAGCCTCTTCTACAGACTGAACAACCCTAAATCTCAGCCTGCCTTCTGAGGAGAGGTGCTCCTTTTAAATTTTCCTTTTTAAAAATAGGGGTTATGTTTCCTCTTTTCCAATGGGAACTTCACTGAACTGCTGTGACTTCTCAAATGTGATGGATAGTGGCTTAGCCACTTCCTCTGCCAGTTCTTTCAGGACCTGCAAATGCCTCTCATCAGGTCCCATGGACTTTCAGGTTCCTTACATGGTTTTGAACCTGATCTTCTCCTACTGTGGGTAGTTCTTCATTTTCCAAATTCCTGCTTTGCCTTCTGCAAGTTGAAGGGTCTGACTGGAGCATTTGTCAGTGAAGACCAAGGCAGAAAAGTCATTGAGTACCTCAGCCTTCTCATTTCCTGGGTGATCATCTCTTCTGTTTCCTTCCAGATTGGGTCCACATATTCCCTATTATCAAATCTCAGTACAAATCCCTAGTCAAAATCTCAGACAAACCATTGGGTTTATTTTGCAGCTGAGGTGAGTCACTGATTCGTGTGAGCTAATATATTCCCATAGTAATGGTCTTACAATTAGAAAGCTTTGGTTCATTCTTTTAAATATTATCAGAAAAGTCTCAATTCTGGATTTTTTCATGTGATTTTCTCATGCAAAAGGCAACCTGGGGCTGCTGGAAACTGGATATTTGAATGACCAGCACATGTGATTTTAGATCCAGAACAGTACTGATCAAAGAGAGTGCCACTGTTCCTCAGGTGTGTCATGTAGGAGACGGGTGTCTATATTTGTGTTGGGATTCGTATGCCTGTAGACAGACTAGTACATTGGTTATGGTTTACCTTGGGCAAAGTCATGATAAAAATGCTGCAAATCACAAATGTGCTTTCACAACAAAAGGCCATCGTATTGCCTGGTCTCTGGGTAGTTTTCTGCAATGTTGTTGCCTGAAGTTATGTATGTATCTTTTTTTCCCCTGAAAATTTAACTGAGAAGGAGGACTGAAATCCCTTGTTTAGTCAGCTGTAAGTCCTCCCAGTTTTGTTAATCCAGATTTTACAGAAGCAAATATTCTTTGTCAGCTTAGTGTCTTTATGAAGAAAGGTTAAGTAAACCTGCACTTTGTGTAGCCTCATGTCAGTGTAGCTGATTTGCCATTTAGTGTTTGGTGGGGTGTGGAAAAAGGACTGGTGTGGTAGATGCCACCATTTGGTCTTCTTTGGTAGGATTGTCTTCCTTTGAGCTTCTTATACAGATACAGTTGCTGTTTTTTTCTAAGCTCTCAGTGAAATGAAGATGATGCTGATATTTAATCTTTTTTACCTGTATATTTCTTTCACCTCTTTCATATCAAAACTTACAGTAGTTTTGTACTAAAAAAGCCATCTAAAAACTCCTAGACATCATGGCAGCAGTGGCAAAATCAGTCTGGTAATAGTTACCCCAAGAACATACTATTTTCCTTCTGTGACTCATGCCTTCTTTTCAAAAGCAAAGCAGCTTGTAAATCAGTTAGGTGTGAGGAAGTAAAACAATGGAAAAGAACTTCGCCTTTGAGCACTTGTGTTGCCATCATGCTGGTAGCTGACAATAGCAAATTTTCATTGCAGAAATAATAATGCTTGCCATCTATTATTTCAAACATTGGGAATGAAAGAAACCTAAAGTTTATAAAGTCTCATGGAGTAGCCTGGTACAGGGCTGTGCTGAGAATGTGGAGTACAGGAGGAATGGAAATCAAAGGTTGTCAAGTGTACTAGTTTGAAAACACACCAGGGGGAGATGGCAAGTCAGAATTAAAATTTAATAGGAAAATTAAAATAATCATGTGCTGTTTGGGATCAACCATCCTAGTTGCTGTGAAGTTAATGCAAAGGCACAGTTGGTCCCTGAACAGGGCTATAGTAGAATAACTTTCATAGGATCTGTATTTCAGGTGAATTTCCGTTACTTTCATATGACATGTATTGGCTTTAGTTTATATTGTGTAGATAAGAATATGTCCTGATGAATATAAGTAAAGTGGTTAGTTTGAATTCAGACATCAGGGTTCAACATGAGGCAGGAATACTTCATTCCCTTATAACTGCTTTCCTCCTATAGATGCAGAGGCTGAAATATGGTTCCCTAGTGCAGTTATAATTTTCACCTTTACTGTAAAGGAGAGGCACAGACATTTTATATAATACATGTCTGTGAAAATAAAGTCTTTATTTGATAATTCCAGGTGAGGTATTGGAAAGGCTTCGGATACTTGTTTCTAATACTTTTTCTCTCTTTAGTGCAGAATTACAGCAATGTATTTCTAAAACTGTGTTAGCTGTGGCCATCTTACATGGTGCAGAAGGGTGGTGTAAAGCATTCATGAATGTTGAATTTTTAGTGAATTATTCAGACTTCTGAATTTTAATGCTGTATTAAGAACACTGGCATTTGTAAATTCTGTGATGACCTGCAGACCTTTGCTTATAAATGCAAAGCCATCTGTTTGTTCTGCAGCATATTATAGACATAGCTATGCTACAAACTAGCAAAGCCTTATCAATTTTTCATCTAATGAGATTTCTTGGGTTTTCATTTTAGACACTGAAAAATCTTGCTTTTTGCAAATAAAACCTTGCTTTGAAGAGCTCACTTGGAACCAGTAAATGGGTTTATTGTAGAGGATAAGGAGAAGTTTGCCAATATTTTGGAAGGCTGCTGAATTAAATACACTAACTACCAAGAACTCTGATTTGGTGAACTAAAACTATGTATGTTGTAATCACAGTCTACAGAAGCCACCATTCAGGAATATCAGTGCAGTAGAATAGGGAGAAGAGAAAACAACTGGAATTTGTTACTCATCGGGGATAACTGTTTCTTTCTTTGTTAAACCACAGGAGTCATTTGGTCTTCCATTAAAAAACATATCAGGACCATATCATGCCAGAATAATGTGCTTTTTCAGCCCATTATCCATCTTTTCAAGGTTTTTAAGAGCTCAAATCTTTCTGTTCTTCAATTTATCAATAATTTTGCAAATCTTTATGGAAGCTCTATTAGTACAAAAAAAAGAGAAGGATCTTCTGAGTCTACTCCTAACTAGGAAGAGAATTACCTTTTCACCATCAAAAGCTGAAAACTTTTCAGTTTTTAATATCAGATTTCAGTTTTTCAAGTGCTTTTTTCAGCAAGTTTTAACACCTGTTACATTTATTTATTCTGAGTATTATTTTTATTTTTCAAAAAAGGAGTGAAATCTGGCATTTGCCAAGAGGTCACTGATATAAATATCAATATTTTCTTAAAGTTATGAAGAAGTTTTCAACATTGGTGAAGTTTAGGTCACATGAAGACCCCAGTTACAATATTTTAACAGTGGTGCTCTGAGTCAAATTGATGTGTACTTCGGTAGATGCCTCAGTCTAAGGTAGCTTACACTCACAAGGTGGCATCAGTATGTCAGTGCTTATATTTCCAAGTAAACTAACAAATAGTTAAAGATAGAATATAATAATTCTAAGTCACTTGGAAAAAATAATGAAAGCAATTTAGAGGTGATATTAGAATGGAGTCTGCTCTTAAATCTCAAGACTGTCAGCTGATATGTCAGGCCCTTTCATTACCTGATAAACAGGCCCTTTCATGACCTTTTTGAATGTTATTGTGGTAAGACCAGTAAGAGAAAACAGCTTCATGGAGCTTATTATCAAAGGCTGTACTTCAAAATAAGCAATGCATAAGATTTCTGGGTAAAGTTGCTTGGTGGTAAAATAATATGGTATAACTTGATATATTGGTATGAATTATGCAATGCACATATAATGGACAGTATATTTTTAGAGGCAGTGAAAATGAAAATATGAATGTGTTATGAAAATGAAAAGTTAATACAAACTTTTCTGGTTCTTCTGTTTTGGTTTGCAAAACAGTTTCTACATTCTTGTTTTCTAAATGGATTGGCCACAAATGTACAATAATGGAGATTAACTCAGCAGAGACAAAAAAATAGATTTTCTTGTGGCAGGCTACATGTGGTATTACTCATGTGGTTAACTGTTGACAACACGATAGTTATGAATTTTGGTATTATTACTATTTTTGGTATTCTGGGTCTTGTTTCAATTACAGAATTTTGTTATGTAATGATACTTTTAAAAAAAGTATTTTGCATGGTTAATTGCCAAGGCTCTGACATTTCTATTTATCTTTACAGAATAGTATATAATTCGGTGTCAGAAAGTAGTTGCAAGGCAAGAAACACAGTGTTCTGCACTCTTAGGCATATAAGTCACCTTCTTCAGACAGTTGTGTAATCTGCAAAAGTCAGACACACGTATTGCTGGCTGCATTGACAAACTTGATGGCAATGTATGAAATGTCTGTAGTGCTTATAAACAACAATAGAGATATGGTAGCTTTGTAAAATTAAAAAATTTCTCAACGATAAGTATAGAAGTGGAGTACAGGAGGAATGGAAATCAAAGGTTGTCAAGTGTACTAGTTTGAAAACACACCAGGGGGAGATGGCAAGTCAGAATTAAAATTTAATAGGAAAATTAAAATAAATGAAATAATACAAGGAAAAAAACTGACAGAGTCAGGATACAACCTGATACCCTGTTAGTCAGGGTGGCGGTAGCAGTCCAAGTGAAGGGGTTCAGTTAAAGCGGTGATCCTGTAGAAGGGTCTGGTCTCCACCTGAAGGTCCAGTGGGAATCTAGTAGGCAGGGCTGACTTGTGCAGTTCCAAAGCTCAGGTTATATCCAGGTGGGAATGCTTGGCTCCTCCTCCCTGGGCAGAGCATCTCACAATGGGATGAGGTAATTCCAGTGAGTCATGCAGTGGAATCTTGACAGCCCATTAACAGAGATAACACCCAGAGGGAGTTATCAGGGGTGAGTCACGACAGGAGATAACAAACAGTGCCCCACCTGTTTTAACAGCTTGTGGAGATGGTAGAATATATCTTATATTGCAACCTAGAACATCAAGGCATAGTTGAACTGATGAACAATTACGAGCACAATTCTTTACAGCTTCAAGAAACTGCTGTTTTACATTTCTCTCAGATATACAAATATCTTTCATACATTTCATATTAAGGTATCATAATAACATAAACAAATGTTAAAATGAGCATTCTGGCATCTAGAATTGGGTTCTATGTCTGCTTGTAGGACTGGGAGTTATCCTTGAGGTGCTGAGTCTGATTTTTATCAGCAGGAAGGTAACTTAAGAAGCAAGATAATCTTAAAATGGTCTCTGTTATGTATAATTTGTCATGTTGCACTGTAATCTGTCATGGATTTTTGCTTCCTGGTACTGGGGAGTATATAAACTTATATATATCTAGGCTAATTTGTAGTAGGCAGGGGTAAGGTATTAGTATTACTACTTGTAAAAACTAGGTGTGAAAATATAAGGTTGTTTCTGCTGTTGGCTATTCCTATGCAGAGAAACAGATAGATATTAAACCATCACTGAAAATAAATCATTGATTTCATCACTCAAAGAGGAATTTGATAAAGGCTGAAAAAACCCCTACTACTTGGCTAGTCACAGCGCTTAAATATTATCAAACCGTGTAATAGCTTTCTTATGGCAAGTGTTTGTAACATTTCACAAGTGATGTGCCATATTACATTGTTCTACCTCAAACTGAGGTAGAGTTTAGCTGGGCCCAAGAAGAAGTTGAACAAACTCAGCAGATACAGGAGCTGAGAAATAGCTACCTTTCCCAGGTGACAGTATCAAGATGCTGGGTCCCTCTGCTTCTGATCTGCAGACAATCTGGCTGGACATTGTCCAAAATCCCCTGACATAATATTTTTTGCACCTACTTAGGAGGCTGCTGGCTTACCCTTCAGCAAGTCCAGGGAGTGTTGCAAAATTCAAATCTTTCATACACAGTTGTGGATAAGGAGTAAGGCCCTTTGGGTTCATCATTTGCTTCTGTTGTGTGTGTGAGGTGTTGGAACAGTCTTGGGAAGCCACAAGGCACAATAAGAAGTTACGTAAGGAGAGGGAATGTGTCTTTACCACCCCAAGTAAGAGGGGAAGACATAAGACAGGAAGAAAGCCTCATTTAGTGGTGAACATGCTGTGCTGTCAAAGTCATGCTGAAACATAATCATGTACTTGAATAGTAGATAAACAAAACTTTTCTATATTAGGTTTCTTCCCTAAAAAGTCTTTTTGCTACATTTTAAATAAATTTCTAATGTTGTTACCATTCCTCTGGTTTTATGGTTAGTTTTTCATCAATTTTGGTCTTGTTTGTGAATAGTCAGTGCCTAGATTGCAATTTCGCATAATACATTTATTATGCAAGACTTCAAGAAGGATTTATTCTTTAACTAGTCCAGTAGCTGACATAATCTGAAGCTTAAGATCTGTAACTAGTCGAATGATTTTTGACTATCATTATTTATGCTCTGGTTGGAACAGAACACAATGGCCACTCTCCTCCCAAAGCAAGTGGGTTTTTTAATTACAGGAATTTTTTCAGTGTATATAAAACCCATTTTCCATAAATAATCAGGAAAAATGTACATTCTTTACATGCTTATAAAAATAATATTAGGAGGGTTATGAAAATGATGATGTAAAGTTCAACTTAGAAGCAGATTAATTGCTGAGTTTTTTTTTTATTATTGTTCAATATGTGGAGATGCAACAGTGGGTGTTTCTCAAAGCATAAACCTGATTGACTGATGATTTCTATTTCACAGCTACATATTACCACATATTTCTCTCCCCTCTTTCCACTTGAAGAAATGATGCTGTGGTATTATAAAAGGCTTGTACTACTTTGGACTAAATGGAATCTAATAACAGCTTTCGCTTAGCAGGTGACACTTTAATACTCTTTAATATCCTCATAAAAATAGAGTATGAAGCAGTTGTTTGTAGGTGTAAGCTGGAATGAAGAAGAAGGGCTCTGTTATTTCTTTCCCTGTGAGTTTTTGTGTGTTGGTCAGAAAAATTATCTTCATGGGTGCTTGTTTTGAGTGGCTGTCTGGAGGCTCAGCTGTGGAACACCAGTCTGAATTAGAGCCACATTTTCTCTGTTCTCCTGTCAGCTTGGCTCATCTCGATGGAAAGAAAAGCCTTGAGCTCCTAAAATGATGTGACATGAGCTCGGAGCAGCTCTGGGCTAGCAACTTCCCTCCTGGCTCTGGCTCCTCCCCAGGTGTTGGATGATTGGACTGAAGCTGGCTGAGCATTCAATTTTGGAAGCAGTGGTGGAATCATGGTTTTGTCATGGAGTTGGAACATTCTGAGAAGAGCGGAAACAAATAAGCTATTATTTGTAGCAAACTTTACCAGATGAATGAACAAAGTGACAAATGTATTTGGGAGAAAGCAGAACCACCTCAACAGGTGACTGGTGTCAGTGGCTGACCCAAATGCCTGCATACACCAAGAGCACTTGCACTCGCACTGGCTGGAGTGAGGATTGTGCAAATCCGTGGTGACTCAGGTGGAAATGCTTTTGGGAGGGAGTTGAACTGAGATAGATACAAGGATAATGTACTGATTGCATATCTCTCCATCACTGACAGTGGCAGATTTGAATGTAATTCTCTACCAGCTTGCTTTTTTTTGTGAGGCTTTTTTTTGCTAGGTGGAACAGGTGTGGGGCTCATCTGTCCAAGGTACTAGTTGTCCTAGACTCCCTTCCTTGACAGGGGAAGCTTAAAGGAAACTGTCTTGTGCATCATGTCCTACAATTATTCCAGTGTTTCCACTGACTGAAGAGGCAACATAGTTTCTAAGCACGCAGAAGTTTGATTTGAAATCAAACATGACAATAAATAGTAGGAATGTGCTTTCAAATGATGTTATTGGCTTTTCAGGGGTCTCATCTCTGTCATGCGTGGCCTTTGAAGGAGGATGTGTGTCAGAAAATGCTAATGGTTTTCTTAATGACACTGAGGGGAGATGCACAGCTGATGGGAAATAAAAAAATCCAGATCTTAGTCAGGTGTTGCCTTTGCCCTCTCATTGTGAAGTAATCTGAAGTGAATGGAGAAATAACTATAATAGAGAAAAAGGAGATGAGGTAGCAGAGATTGTGTATCTGTCATTTTCAGCAGTGAGAAGTGTTTACTGGAGATCAAAAGATGATCTTAGAATTTGGATCTGAATTTTGGAATGCTTCCTGCTTCCCTTCACATGTTCTAGTACAAGGTTTAAAATTTTAGTTGTAAAATTTCAAATATTGATGTGCACAAAAACACGTGATGTGTTTCAACGCCTGTCCCGAGAAACATGCTGTCTCCTTTGGTAAGAAGCCTGAGAAAATGAAGGGCTTTCACTGGGTGGCCAACTTGACAAAAATTTTGAAACTTGATCCATAAGTAAGAGGTTTTAAAATTTGCATTTCCCTGACAGAATCACAAACCTGATACGTTTGACTGTAAGGGGTAGGTGCGTGATGGTTCTATTCATGATATTAAGGACATCTTCCACACATCATCAGTGATGGCTATTTAAGAGATACTGTGCTTATAAGAAGTTGGATAGGTATGCTGAAGTGTTTGTGGGATTAGGATTTGCCTTCACTTACTCTCTTGATTTTTGTCTAATTCAAGGGAGTTATGGGATTGGCTTCTGAAGACATGGTGTAGTGATGGCTTCAGAGACTACTTCCCCTCTTACTGGTGTTCTCCAAAAATGGGCCAAGTTTACAACTAAGTAATCATTAAAATATAGGTCAGGAGTGGTGGAAGATGAAGCCTGCTTACAAGTAGAAGTTTCTGGCTTGTTAAAATTCTAGTGCTACTAAATATTTGATCTTAATACCTGATGTCAGGCTATGCTTGCCTCTTTGTTCTACATTTGCTTAATGTAGTGGTTTCTGTTGCTCATTAGATATTAGGTGTATAAAGTAACTGCTTACATCTACAGTTGCTTTTTATATTTGCATTTTCTGGCTGTATCTTTAGGGAATTAACAACAATTTATTAATAGTTGTGCATTTTTGGGTTTTTAGTTAGGTTTATTCAACAATTCTGTGTTTTCCAGACAGCTGTTGATGTGAAACTAAGGGTGGTAATTACTTCAAAGGATACCAGAATCTGTTTATTATTTTTGACCCAAGTGAGTAAATCTGTCACAATGTCCATTATCTAGTGGCATGAGAGTAAACTATACTTTATAATGTTGTCATTAAACCAGTGTCCCCCTTCCCCATTCACTTACTTTCTTATGTTTTTGTAGCACATTATTTTCTTCAGGCTGAATTCTGTATTGGAGCTGCACAACAGTAGATCTGATCTGATTAGGGAGGTGAAAATGTGACTGTAAGAATACTCATCTTGGCAGAAGGTATGCGATTAAAGGAATGGTGAGATACAGACACATCTCTTTGGAGAGATGTTGAGTGAGAAAATCTCAGAAATATTCCACCACATTTGTAGGCTCATAACTCACTATAAAACTAAAGCTGTCCTTTTAATATCATGGTGAAACCTCAGGAAATTATCATCGTAAGGTTTGGATCCTTATTTGAAGTTCATCCAGGCTGTTACACCCTGAAGTTCTATACAGTCTGACTGCATATCACATAAGAGTAGGCTTTTTATTTTTGTGTGGTTTTTTGCTTCTTCCTGCCTCTACTTCAACTGGAAATGCTGTAAGAAAAGCCTTTCTCATATGATATTTCTTGCTAATATTATTATTGATTCAGCATTTTGTGTTCCAGACAGGATGGAGGTTAAAAGGATCATCATTCAGTTAAATGCATGACTGTGTATAGAGAAATTTTTGGTTGAATCATCTGGGGGAAAGCAAATAATTTTAAAGCATCTTTAATAAAATATACCACATGACTTGTAGTGTCCTGGAACAGTGCCTCTAGAATGCTGTCTGGGATTGTAGAGTAGCAGGAGTGAGTGTCCCTGGTGTATTTATTACCTGGTTTGCATCAAGACTCAATTATGCTAGAGAGGATTTTCACTGTATTCTCTGAGAACTTACTGAACTCAAAGTAACAAAAATTACTCACAATATATTATATGTATCTTGCACTACACTTCTATAATTATATCAGTAATCATGAAGCTGATTTATTTAAAATGGGGTAGTGAAAGTGCGGTGTTTTGGTTTTTAACTCCTGGCCCTGCACATTAAGCAGTTGCAAAACATTCCTGACTGCTTATGTGCTAAGTGTTTCTGTGGTGGTCTGTCTATGAGTGCTGGAGAGGTGTAAAAATTCTTCTGTTGGGACTGACAGTGCGTCTACTGGCTGCAGCCAGAAAATGCCCTCAAATATTTGTCTTAAGTAGCATATACATGGTATTCGGCTTTTTGAGAATTGCTTGAGATTATTTCAAATAACATTTTTTCATTGGAAAATGCTTATTTGTTAAAACTCTTAATTAAACAACCTATTTGTTTTATTAGTCCCATGAAAATTTGGAGGAGGGGATTGTGGGTTTTGTATTTTTGTAAACCAATCATCTCTGCAGTTTTCCTGTGCAGGGATATTGAGGAAGAAAGAGGAAGGATTTACCACGTTCCTCTCTGGAGATGTGGGAAACTACAGATGAGATTTGAGCCCCCACTTACACTGACAAGTGCCCTGAGTGAGAGGCAACTGTGTACCCTGAGATAGATGAGATGTAATAAACCCAGTAGTCTTTGAATAATTTTAGTGGACACTCGATGAAACACTGTCCCATTAAGGCAAATGTGTCCACTACCATTCCTCGTAATAACTGCCTACTGTCCAGGTTCTTGGTTACAGGTAATGCGTAAAAATATGTTTTCTCATGGGTAAAATACTCACAAAATAAAATCTTCCACAGTTTCAACAAAAAAACCAGCAACATGGTTGTTATTATCTGGTTTAGTGGAAACATAAAGTACAGGAGAAAAAGTTTGTGTGCTCTGAAAATGAGGTATTGTTCTAGAATATTGAAAATTGTCATTCATGACAAATGTGTTATAGCTGAGAGATTGGTCTGAAAGGAATTATTTTTAATGTTCTCTGAAAGTATTCTCAATAACATGCAGTATGACCAAAGAGTTGGTTCCTCAATAGAAACTGTGGTTGTCCTGAGCATATCAGTATAAAGCACATCTTTATATGCATTTTACTGCTCTGACTATGCTTAGATTTTGGGTTTTTTTTGTATTGGACTACTTAGCTGAGTTGAAACTCATATTAATTTTTTGTCCCGTTTGTCACAATGCTTGTGACCTGCCTCCCAGTGAATATCCCTTTCCTGAGTACTACCTATATCCCTTGTAGCTAGCCTTAAAGAGATGAAAATGTGACTCAGCACAAAGAATCAGAATGTTCCCACACTGTCTTATATTCAGAGAGGTGAAGGAGCTTGAGCTCCAGTGTGGTCTCCAGTTATTTGTTCTGTGAATAAGTAGAAACTGTCATTTCTTGTTCTTTCCTTTCACAAGTTGTGTAATTTTAATGCACTTCTCTTGTATCTCCATTCAGAGGCCAGGGCATCTTTGTGGTAGCCATTTTATTATACAGAATGAAAAGGTTTCCTATTCCAGCCTTTACCATTCGAATAAAGAGAATCATGCAAGGCATAGAAGAATTAAGCATAGGAAAATAGAACTGGAATTAAATATCTATTAACCCCCATCTCCCTCTTAAAAAAGCCCAACAACTTGCAAACAAATTGATCAACTACAAAATCATCCATGTTGTAGTAATGAGGATGCAGTTGCTCCCTTCTGAGGCAGCTGTTCCACGGTGCCATGCAGAGGATCTTTTTTTTTTAATATGAACTTTCTGTTGCAATGCATAAACTCTAAATTACTAAACTACATAAATATTTAAGTGAATTCAGCTTTACTGGCAGACGTACAATTCTCCAATAGCTGAGATTTTCCTTTATGTACATTTTCACAATTGTATGAACTAAGAGTTATAATGTAGGTATTTTTTTTCCTTTTTTTTTCATGAGAGAAGGTTTTAAGGAAAAATTGTAAGGAATTCCAACTATTATGATAACATTTTTATTCTACTTTGGCTCTTAGGGATTCAGTGTTTCAAATATAATGTATCTCGCAAGTTATTTTTATCTGGTCTTTTAGCAACACTTAACCAGCTTTTTCTAGCTATGTTGTATTTGCAATCAAAAATCAGTTGGAAATATTTTTGTTTACACCATCTAACATTTAAGGAAAAAATCTACAGAATTCTTGGTAGAACAGTGAATTTTCTATAAGATTTTAAACACAGAGGATAAAAAAAATATATCATCAAATTTTTGAGCTTAGGGTACTTCTACACTGAAATCACCTGGATTTATTTTTGGTTTTCTTATTGAGTTAGCTGTAACAGCAGCCATTGATGGAACAAGGGTGCTCATGAGAGCATGGCCCACAGCAGGCTGGAGCAGAGACCAGCATTCTGGAGTCTTGCCTGGTGTCTGTGCCAGGTGGAGCACTGACCTGTCTGGGTAGCTGGATGTTCCTCCATCTCTGCATTGTAGCCTGCTGAACCTTGGAGCCTTGCCTTTAGATGTGTTGTTCCTCAGGTCCTCTGGGACTGTATCTCCCACATTCAGCTATACATCTCCAGCTTCTAGTTTAGTCCAAGCACATAAAAAATGGATGCCACCAAGTTGCACAGAAGAATGACACTATTAAAATACCAAACAGCTGATATTTGTATTTTATTTTTAGCTTATTTCCTGTTATTTTCCTGTGGCTGTTGATGTCACAAAAGCTTCCATTCTAGTCACTTTGCTTAAAATATACATACATTGTGCATATATGCATCTTCATGCCAGAGTTTGATGTTGTTAGATTGTCCAGTGCTTATGAATGAAGCAGTATTGGCTCAAACTCCTTGAGAACTGCAAGGAACTTGCAGAAGAGCCTTTCTGTGAGGCTTTTTCTTCTTCTGTGAACACAGCCCTGAGAATTTAAATGCTCAGCAGGCTGTGTTCCCAACCTGTGTGCTTATAGCATGGGTGGGCAGACATTTCCCCTGACAGACACACAGTAGACAGTAGACTTCAGTCTTGGCCCAAACACTGAATGTCTCTTCTCCTCTATCTTACAGCAAAGGATTGAGTTAACATTATTCCCCTGTAGGACTTAATGTCAGAACGAGTCATTCTTCAGGAGTTACTGTATTTATACGGACTGTAAGGGAGAGTAGGGTCTTCAGGTGCTATAATAATAATACGGGATGCTGTCCCTGGAGGTGTCACGTGGTTTCTTGCTCACTCCTTTCTATTTTTAACTCCCTTTTGAAGTGAGTTTATTGAGTCATGCAGGACTAAAAGAAATGCAACAGACAATAATTCAGCTTCCTTATTTCTTGCCCTATTCATGCACAGACCAGACACTCTTCATCTGCCTAATTTCTGATCTCCTCCCCCATATCAATTCACTTCCTGAATTTTTTTGGCTTATAATAACACCACAAAATGGATACGATTAGTCATTTAGGCTTATTGTTTCCTTTTCTTTCCTGAGGGATAGTCAATTCTCATAAATATAAGTTATTCCTGGACAGGTAAATTTTAGCACATGCAGCATTGAAATCAAGTGTTAGGTATTGCAAGGAGTTCCCAGCCTTTCATAAGCATTGCATTAATGTAATTAGAAATTATTTATTTATTCCCTGCTGGACATTTGCTGGAGTTGGAAAGAAGAGGAATTTTGTCAAAGCTAACTTTCTGTGTGTTTATTTTCCCATTATTTTCTTACTCCATGAGAATGCAAAAGAACCAAAATTTTTACACAGTACTGCATGTTGTGGTTCAGACCTAGTGTTACATCATAATTTTTGCTACAACATCATGTCCAGTGGCAGTTGAGGCATGAATTATCCATATTTTGTTCAAGATGTTCTGTTCTTGGCACATTTGTGTGCATGTTTTTTATAGAATCTGTAGATGTTTCTACTGAGGGAATTCTATTTGTACTTAAGTGCCATTAGGAAGTCCTGTCTGTAGTAACAGCACCCAAAAGTCAAGGGTTTGACCATTGTCCAACTGGAATCTCAGAATTTCACATCAAATCTCTCAGCTGCATTTGTACATGTGAGTCAGTTCTCCTGTCTCACTGTGTAGCGAGTAGCCACAACTTCCATTAGAGGTCCTTCAACAGAGTATCTACATGATAAATGCACTCTTAAGAGATTTCATTTGGCACACTCCGTAGCTTTCTCTGAGTGTAATATGCATATACTTTCTATTTAAACTTCTCTTAATTTTCTTCTTCTCTCAGGTATTATGACAAGTTCACCCAGTGCACAGAACGCGAAGCCAACAACGCAAGTTGCTTTTGGCCAAACCCCCTTGCAGAAGGCTTTATCACTGGAATTCATAAACAATTCTTTTCAAACTGTACTTCAGAAAAGGTTCACTGGGAAGATCCACCGGATGAAATTCTCATAACACTGATCTTGATCCCAGTCATGTTGACATGTGCCATGATAACACTGGTAGTATGGTGCAGCAAGAGAAGTGATATCCTGGTGTAAGTTCTTCCTCTGGGCTTTCTTTTTCTTCATTTCTTTCTTCCCTAAACACTAAGAAAGGAGGACGAAGAGAGGAACTTGGCATAAAGATTTCTGATCTGCTGAAATGGAACCAATGAGATACTGAGATGTGCCTACGAATGAAGAGCTGCCTGTTGCTGCTGCTACTGTTGCAAGTCACTGCTTCTGTCTTGACCATTGGGTGTTGCTGGTGGAAAACTCTACTTCCATCAAGCCTCATCAGCATGGAATTCACAGGCAGCTCCCAGAAAAAGGAGAGTTCCCAGGCAAATGGACCCCTTGCCTGCAAAAGGGGTAAAATTACTTTCCTATGGTTAAAGCTGACTGGTAAAGTTTTGTAAAGCTGTATGTCCGTAATACTGTGAGGGAAATGATATCTCTTGAGGTTTTGTGCAGGACACTCAAGGTTTTCATCTGTGAACCCTGTGACTTGGAGAGAACACTGGCAAAGGAACTGAACATGGATGTAACCAGGTTCCAGCTTTTCCTAGAAGCTAATCAAAATCATCGTTATCAAACACGGGAAGTATTTTTCTGGCAAAGAAACAATTTGTGTCCAGTGGCTATCCGCACAGGGAAATTGTCATGACAGATTATAAAATAGTTTATAAAATTCTTTTAAGCATGGCTACTTGGAATTGTATCTGGAAGGATGTACAGGTCTTATTTTACAGAGCTGGAAAATATGAGAGGAAATTGGTTGATTATAAATATACTAAGGAGTAATGAAGAAACTTTCATATGCCAGACTCTTTATTTTTCCTCTTTTTTAATTATTATTCTTGGTGACTTGTGTTCACTGTATACTCCCTACTCTCACTTCAGTTTGTGAAAGTGATATCTTACAAATAAATATATAGGTGTCATTTTGATTGAGGTGCCTTTCAGAGTATTGTACATAAATAATTCTTTGTCCTGTGAAGTGTGTGGGAACTAAAGTATGAACATCAAAACTTGGAATAGAAGTTGGAGGAAATAAAAATAACTCAACTCAGAAATCTTATTCTATAAAGTTATGTAATAGTTGAAATAAAGATCATATGCTCAAAACAAAAGGACTTCTTTGTGTGGCAAACCTTCCTTTCACAAAATGCCTTTCAGTCCAATGCTCTTCTATGACAAGTGTGCAGTATCTCTTTTAAGTGGCTCTTCATTTTTCCATACCTTATGCACGCTAATAAAATACAGTTGAAGGGCTGAGTAATTGTGTTTTATATATTTTATAGTTAGATTTTCTCCTTCACGATTCTGGATCCGCATTTGAGACTTAAGTCTGTGAGTATGAAAAGCATTTCCATGCTTGAATTGAATTAGAATTGCTCAATTTACTAGGTTATTTATCTGCATACATTATATATAGATACATAACCCCTTTAAGCTGTACTGATTTGTTTTCACATCCTTTCACAAGGGTTGAAGGCACCAACTTGTTTTTTCATTACCCTAATGTTGGAATGATTCAATTTCAAAAGCGTTTCCTGTGTGTTTTTCCAAAACTTTCACATTCTCGAGATGCTAGCAGAATAGTTCTTTGTAAAAAAAAAAAAAAAGAGTGAAATAATGTAATAAGGATTTTGATTTAATTTTTATATTAACTGTTATTTTCTGTATTAAAATGCTTTGGACCACCAAAACTAGTGGTCAATTAAAAAGCCGAACCCATTCATTTTGTCCGAAGTATTGTTTGGTTAAGCATTTTGTGTGGCCAAAACCAAACGATCATATATTCTGCATGAAGTTTCATTTTAATCCTCATTTTACTTAAACTTCAGCAAGCTTCAAGGCAAGTTTCAAAACTTTGGTTTGGAAATCACATAGCAAAAATTCTGACTTTTAAAAAAACACATTCATTTCAACCTAATTGCTCCGTTTGTGGCAAAGTCTGGACCATTTCTGACTCATTTGAAACTGTGTTCACCTGATCAACAGGTCACCTGAGAGATATCAGTCAGCTTAATTTATAAGCTTAATTTATAAAACAGATTGGCCTGGGTACTAAGTGAAGAAGAAAGCTTGATGACTTCATACCCCCAGACACGTACTGTGGTCTTTAAAAGAATACCATGTTTAAAATCTCTAGTTCAATTTTAGTTAAAGACTCTGTGTTTCTGCTATTCTAACAGAAGTTTGAAATAAGAAGCTGAAACCCTCAGATAGCTCTGTGGATTTGATAAGAAAAGCAAATTTTCTGCACAGTAGGAAATCTGAGGAGCATTGAGGCTACTACTCTGTCTTTGGCTAAACTCTTAGCAGAACATTTTGAAAGGGGATGAATAGTAATGGTACCTAATGGGCATAATCTGTCAACACCAACTGTGCCAAGACACTTGGGGAATGGAGGCAGAGCCAGGTGGTCACAAGCAGTATGGAGGTACCTCCCTGCTTAGAGCTGGCTGTGAGAGCTAACTCTGCTTGGAAGTGTCTGGAGACATCAATGTGATGCCGTCCTCGGCTTTGAGGAATATGCCTTTTTTGCCTTATGCAGAAACCGTTGCTGATGTGATGGCCTGACTGCTGGGTGACAGCTTGAAATGAGTCTGTAAAAGATGTGCCTTTGTAGAGTTTCCTGGGAGTGTGTGTGTACAGACAGGACTACCAGGCACAGTATTGGGGGTTTTTTTGAACCTTCAGGGCTGGCAGTGACATAGCTGGAATTACTCCTTAAGATTTGCCTTCAGATATAACTGAGTTCTGTCTGTTATCGACAAAAGTCGCTTAAAGCCAATTATGGTGAATAGAAAAAATTTATTAAGCAAGCGATATACAGGCAAACCAGTGCTGGGCGGCCGGGGGGGTCCGTGCCCCACAAAACGGCTCGCACTTACGCATTCTCCCTCTCAGTTCTTATACTCTTTGGTTTCCGGCTGATGAATTCTTCCTGAAGTGCTCTGCATCTGCGCCACAGTGTTGCTAGGGGGTCTTTTCTGCCTCCTGATGGTCGTGGGGATGAAGGTAGTGAGTCTTCCTCAGTGACGTTTCAATGCCTTCTTTCCGTAAGCATGTCTATTGCTTCTTAGGTTACACAATTGCCAGTACAATATACATTGTTTATTCTAGCGGATGTCTGTAGTTAAACCTTCCGGTGGGGGTTGCCTAAAAACTCATGAGGATTACTTAAGATTTGATTAACAAACATAGCTGATGCTTATCACATGTCTAAATCCTTCAGGGTGGGATATTCTTTTGTTTTTATGTTTTTATATCTAGAGTGTAGGTATCTGCATGAGAGTAGGGTCTCATACCTTGTTTTCATCACATTCTAAGGAAGACACTTGGTTTTGGTGAGCTTGATGGTCAGAAATGCTCTCTAAGAATCATCAAATGGATCCTAGTGACAGTTTCACTGTAGCCTCAGCTACAAAGTAGACATCTAAATTATACTGGGCATTAATCATGCTCCCAGGCACCTTAGACCTCTGTTCTTCAGTGCCCTGTCTGAGTAGGGAATAGTCTCAGAGGGATGCTATGAGGATAAGAATGATCACAAGTTACTTAAAGAATATTTAGTTGTAGAACATACTTACAACAATCTAATGATCTGAAACAAAAGCAATTAAAAAACCAGTGGGGAATACATGCGGGGAGAATTTCCCTGATTCAGTCCATTTGGCTAATTGTTTTTTTGTGGATTTTTTTGTGGTTACTTTTTTTATTTTCAGTTATTCTTTTTTTTAAACTAATGACTAGGAGCGAGAAATAAGGAGCCTGTGCCTGTTAAAGCAGAGACCTATGTTTTTGAAAAATGCCATTGTATTTCTCATCTGTGATTAACATTAACATGGGTCTTTTGTCATCTTCATTCTTCTGCTGCTCAGAACAGCAAGAGAATGCAATTTTTGCCTGACAGTTTCAATACCCTGAAAGATTCAGAATGACAACAGTGGAAGCTTTTTACCACATAGCTGCTTAAAAGTGGAATATGTTGAGTGACTTGGAACCTAACTGAACTATTCTTGGCGAGCACACCAGGGAACTGCATAGGTGTAGAGACAGTGAGTGGGAACACAGATAATTCCACTGGCACAAATCACTTTAAATCGTAGGAAATAATGATACATTTAATTGCTCACCTCATAAAAGCAACCTTAGCTTGTCATTCAAAAACAACTGAAGAAAACCTAATTATATATGTAAATATGTACCTTACTTCTCCCTACTCTTCAACAGGACTGTAACATAATTGCAAGAGGATATGCTGCTATTTTCCAGTTAATAGTTTTTGTATACCTTATGGAGACTCCATGACTGTGTGTGAGTAGAGTGGACTGTGTGTGCTCAACATTTGATGCATAAATACATTCTATATAAAACAGAAAACATTATGTGGGTGCCTGTCACTGCAAAGAGGAAATCACACACAAATGTGTGAGCAGCCATTGGAGGCACATAATGTCATTTCAACATGGTTCAGCCCTTAGCAAGAGCACAGAGCCAAGCTTCATTAGAACCAAGGCACTCTGGGAGACCAACTGATATCAGTCTTGGAGCATGCCTGTATCTGATCAGACTCCTGTAACACCAAAACTTTCAGATTTTGACAGATAATATTGGTCAATTGTTGTAAAAGCAAAGATACGTATTTTATGACAATTGAACAAACAGGTTGTTTTGTTAGGGACTTGGATTTGAACTAAATTTGAAAGCAATAGCACGTTCAATCATTCTTATTTCAAATTACTGTAATGAGGCTTGGATTTGAGTGAGCTGTAGAAATCTAATTAAACTAAATATTTGCTTCTGGATAAAATAATGCATGCAAAGTTACACACTGATTTGTAAGTTGGTTTCTGTCCTTTGCATGAATTTTAACCTGAATGAAGAGAGAAGAGTAAGGAAAAAAATTAAAATGACAAATTATTTCATGAAGCCTCAAAAATTTTGCTAATTTATTTAAATAAATTATTTTTTATTGCTTTGGTTTATTTTGCAGTTTTGACTTTGTATAAAAGTACATTACTTTCCTTAAGGTCAGCATGGATACTTTTTCAAAGGCATGAAGGTATTAACACAGACAACTGGTACCTTGCTCTCTGTTTTGTTTTTGATGAAAATATTGGACACAGTTGTGTCAGGGTCACAGTCTGAGCCAGCAGACCTGAAGGAATACCTGAGTCAGATTATAAAGGAAACCTTCTTAGTCCTAGTGGAGCACTGTATTAGAGTGCTGCTTGGGACTATCTGGAGTCACCCTGCAGACTGAAAAGCCTCACTTGGGAATACTCAAGTTTGCTGTGTTTTGACAAAGGGAATAATTTTTAAGCATAACTATTAGTAATTGAGGTCACAGTTTATAGAAACTTTATAGGATCAGCAGCTTAGAGACCTGTGTACTGGGATCCCCTTGCTGGGATTTTGAATAAACACTCCATGAGTCTGAGTCTCTAATGAGAGATATTTGCTTAGAGTATAACATTTATGAGGTGGGTGCAATGAATTTTCCTGTCAGCAGGGAGTGAATCCCAGTTCTCTGGGACCGCCTAATTTGTCCCAGTTTATTTTAAAGTGAAGAGCTCTGACAGTAAATTTTACCCTTTCTAGGAATTTATCTGGGCATTAAAACTACTTTTTTAAACATTTGGAGAAACACCAGTATTTAACAACCACATTGGCAGAATATCTGCAGACTATCCATTTTTTTTTTCTGACTTTCATGGTTTTGCTAGCAAAAATAACATGTTTTAGGAGTACTTTCTTGAGCAGAGTAGCCGAACTGGCAGTCCTTTCTAATAACTAAAGCCTTAATACTTCACACAAAGTACTCTGATAAATCTACTACATACACTTTCTTTTCCTGAAAATCAAACCAATAAGCATAATTTCAGTACTTCAGATGTGGTGATTGATCACTGGATCCTCTCCATCTGCATGCTGTATATAATCTGAAATAATTATGAAATAATTTTTATTTAGCTGCAAAAAATGAAGGAAAGTGCTTCTGACTCTGGCTGCATACTTTGGTATATTTTAAGACTGAAAGATATGGTGTTTTGTGTAATACGCAGTATTGTCAATGTATTCTAGGGTAACAGTTTAGAAATACAAATCAAGGACAGCAATAGGTCAAAACTATTTCTAATACTGCAAAAGTGTAGTAATGAAACAGGAGAGTTTTACTGAGGAAAAATCAACATTATAGTATTTGCTTACATGAAGGATCTAATATGATAGTTTATGATGCCAGCTAAGGCTTTCATTAAAACATAAAACCCAAACCCCGGTAAAGCGCACGAATACAGTTAGATGAATGCTTGGAAAAGCAAATGCTTGGAAAAGCATCATCTGCAGGAGTTTCCCAGATGTAAACAGTGTTTGATTTGAGTCTGTCAAATGTTTTTCCATGCTGTGGATTGCTATGATTAATTGTCCTGGGTTCTAGAAGTTTTAAGAACATTAAATTCAAGAGAACAAAAACAACTAATCACGTAAAATTTTTAAAACAGTATGACTTAAATAATGTGTATTCCAGAGACCATAATGCAGTCAATTCTGTTGAAAATTGAAAATTGAAAATTTCAGTTGAAAAACCCAGATTGCTCATTGTTTTTTCTTTCTTTTTTTCCCCACAAGTATCACTGGTTGCAGTCTAGTGTTATCTATTGTATTACAATTTTAACCACAGAATGTCTATTGACTTGAAGTGAAATCTGAAGTCTAGAGTAGTACAATTGAAAGATGATGCATTTTTTTGTCTGGGGTACAACATTATCAGCAGTTGAAAGAAAGGTTGTTTAAGAATTGCTGTTTCTCTGTAGTAACAAATCAAGTTACCTTTAACTTGGGTGTCACACTTTAGGCTCTCATATGTGAAAGTTTTGATTTCACTTTATTAGAGGTGGGTTAATTGTATAGGTCCAAACTGTGTTTTACATTCTCTAATTGTATTGTATATATAGAGCATTATGAAAATGCTAATTTTCTGCCTATGTACTTTATGGTAAGAGATCAGAGTTGGACTCCCTTGCTCTCAGAGGAGTAACAAAAAGGGCCAGCTCTCTGTCTGGAGACACAAGGTGTTCTTTTTTGTGCAATTAATATCATTCCAATTGCCATGATGGGAAGCTTCAGGGAGAAGTGTGGTAAGAAGTAGAGCAGTGCATCCTTTCTGTTTGGCTCAAATACCTTTGAGTCCAATGATGAGGATGTGCTGCATTCTGGAGAATTCAAAGAACAAGAATTTTCTTTTTTGGATTGCAGCATGGTGCCTGTCTTAACAGTCTCCTTTAATGTGGTTAACCTTCATTTTAGCTCAGCAGCTTTAAACAGAAGTCAGTCAAACATTATCTCCACCACCGCATTTTTTAATTCTCTTTCATTCTCAGTGCAGTATACAGAATCTTAAAAACTTTTGCCCTTCAGAAATACACCAAGCAGCATTTAAGGTTCCTTTAAATTGTTGCTGACATTTATAAATGTTAGCAGATGGAAAATATTACCTATTCCCCTTTATCTTGACTTCCAGATAGGTTGGAAAGATATATATGAGGAGAAGTAAGAAGTAACAGACATATTTTCTTGAGAAAAAAATGGCAAAGTTTCCAGCTGATGTAAAACTTGAGAGTCATTTTACAGCACCTGTAACAAGTGTGGTGTCAAAAATCATATAATCAATATAAGTATTCATTAAATTTTTTTATTATATTTGTAAAAATAATTTATGCAAAAGTTATAGACTGGTATTTTTGCTTGGTTTCTAAATTTCCCTAGTATATTGAAGTACACTGTATATTCAACAGAGGTTTTGTAACACAAGTCAGGACACGTAGGATGAATTTGTCATACTCATATTCTGTTGTGCCCAAAGCTATTCTTAAAGTGTTCAGAGAAGAAAGGCCAATGCAGTAACCAACTGGACCACCCAGCTCACAGACAAAAATAGAGCATCATTCTCTTAGTTGAATGTATGCTATTCTTGCTCATGGGGATATGTAGTTGGAGGGAAAAATGTGGCTGTTTTTCTTCTAAATATTTGTTATAAATGGAATGCACCATTGAGCCTTCTGTAAAGTACTATCCAAAGTAAAAGTCTTGGACCAAAAAAAAAAAAAANAAAAAAAAAAAAAAAAAAAAAAAGAAATACAGTTCATGGTGTCTCTTATGAAGCATTATTTCAGTGTTCAAGGATACTGCCAAGGGAATGATGCCTAACTGTCTGGTGGAATTTGAAAATAGGTAGAAATACAGTGTGATGAGCAACCAACAAAAGCTGGCTCTGTTTTGCACTTGTGCAATGCACTTTATTTATGGAGAATGAATATGCTCCTTAGGGTAGATGGTTATCACTTGTAATTCATGCACTAGGCTTTCCAAGTCATTTTTTAGAGTATGACTGCTGGGAAGTGTCACCTTTCACTGATAGCCCTCCCAGGGAATATACATCCTTGATGAAAACAACAATGATATTAAAGTTTTCTCTAGGAGATCTTTCCTGCCACCATAGCTTGCCAACCAGGTCACATCCCGGCTTGTCCCTGCAGCCTGGCGGGTCCCTGCCACCATACCTGTCATGTGCCACAGGGATGAGGGCCGACTGCCTTGCCCTTGCTCCCTGACACCTGGACACCAGGGAAACACTGATTAACTTATTATACATGCTTTCTTGGCTCAAAAGGATATGACATTGTTCTTGCAGGCCTGTGATTACCAACAAGTGTGAGACACTTCTGTCCCATTCCATTCCATTAAATAAACCCCTACAAATCTGGGTGAATGAATGCATTAGCAGTATGTAACATAAGAGCAGTCTCCAGGGCAAATGTCATTTACTGTTTAGAAGTTAATGGTAATAAGAGCAGTAGAGTTAAATTGCCTGCTTAACCTTGACGTGTTTTAATTGAATAGAAGCCAGAAAGCAAACTTGCATTAAAGTGCAATTTATTATAATTCAATCTACCAGTCAGTACTCCTAGGATGGCATATAATCCCTGATCTGGGAAGTTGTTTATTTTTGCTCAAACTTTTAGTGTCTTTGATGGATTCAGTTGCTTGTAAGCTTGTACATTTCTATGGTTCTTTCCTGGCTTGTTCTTAAATGACTTCAGAATCTACTTATGCATCGGTGAAGTCAGTTGAGTTGATCTGCTGACTTGCCTTTGGCTGGATCATGCCAGAACTATGACACATATAGAGCAAAATTTGGATCCAGCTCTGAAACTGATGGAAGAGAAAGAGCAATGCCAAAATAAGGTTTGACTTTGACTGATGTTGAATTTTTCATTCAATATTAGTAACTCCAACTTGGTCTTTTGACTGCCATCACAAACACTGCCCCAAATATTGTGAGGAAATTTTGCCCTTTTTGGTGACTGAAGGGAATTAAAAGGCAAGGGAATATTTCCAGCTGCAGAAGAACTTTCAAACCAGATACCTTCTTCTTGCATCAGTCATCAGTCACTGTGGAAATTATTAATGTATGTGCTAGTAGTCATTATGTGGACACTAGTCTGTTAAAAAGTTTTGTTTTTGAAGGAAGAAATACAATGACATTTAAAAGTCATATAAGAAAAAGGGCTGAAAAAATTAACGGAAACCATATTGTCCTTTACAATATCTTGTCTTACAGCTTTACAGATAGTAATAGAAAATACACATGAAATCACAGAAATCTGTGTCAAACATTTCTTCTTTTCTTTGAAAACTGAGTATAAGTTCTTGTTAAATTCTCCCCACTAAACATGATGTATCTGAGACAGCCATGGGCCTTACAAAACAAAAGATTGCTTGTAGTGGTAAACCATATATTAGACCAGCAACAGTAGCTATGAGGTATGCTGCAAGCCACACATTTCCTGGGACTGATGATCAAGACCAAAAGTTAATGTCTGCTGCTAATGTCACCAATGCATACTGTTCCTTAGGATCCCTGCAAAGACTGTTCATATCAGAGCAATCATTTCCATTCTCCCAGGGTCATGTGATCAGCTTCCTCAGTTTTATTTCCACTCTCTAGGGTGAAAAAAGTGCCTGAGAAAAAAAGAAAACAGAAATATTTATAGCTTTGGGTTATGTGTTTCTCTCTTAAAAAACTGCAGGGTTCCTGGCTGCTGCAGTGGATCAGAAGTGTGCAGTAACTGCTCTCTATTTATAGTTCTCCTTTGAGACTGGGATTAGATTGACAAGGAGTCACTCAAGCAATTGACAAGGACAATGCAGCTACTAAGAAACTTACAGGATGGCACATGGACACTTTTACTGCAGCGGGCTTATAATATATTTCCGAAGGAGGTTGGGTCACTTTTATTTCAACTGGATTGTATTTTGGGGAGGTTCCAAAGAAGAAGAATCCCAGGCAAGTTCACTCTGACCATATCATACGTAAGTGACTCCACTAATATTTCATGTGAATGTCCTTAGTCTCTGGTTTGGGTTCTTTGCACTGATGTTCAAGTGCAAACCAGGCACTCCCCGGGTTTCCCACGCACCAATTTGTCTGTATGGACTGGGATGGAATGTTGGCCTGGTGGATATGTTTGGCCCTTTATTCACTAAGGTGCCTGAAAACTACTTTACTTTAAGGTGTGTAATATAGCTATTTAGCTCAGAGGAGTTATTTGATCCTTTCTCAATAAGGTACCATATTTTGGATCTCTTCCAATACAGTTAATATCAATATTAAGATTGGCACCCAGGTGTAGTGGTTTGAGTTTNCCTGAAAACTACTTTACTTTAAGGTGTGTAATATAGCTATTTAGCTCAGAGGAGTTATTTGATCCTTTCTCAATAAGGTACCATATTTTGGATCTCTTCCAATACAGTTAATATCAATATTAAGATTGGCACCCAGGTGTAGTGGTTTGAGTTCGTTTACCTGAGTTTCTGGCTAAATGCCAGCACACTTACTAGATTTTATTTAATTTTGCTGTGAGATAAGGATTAGGAGTAAGTAAAGCAGGCTCAAACTTTAAAGAATATAAAGAAAGTTTATTAACAGACTTAAAAGGAAGGAAAAAAAATTAAGAACCAGAACAAAACTGTCAGAACACTCTTGCTCCTCCCACCTCTCCATTTTTCCTCAATGACAATACAAAAAAACAACACTTTGACTTTCAGTCAGTTTACCACTTCTAAATTAGTCTTTTTTCAGCTCATTTAGGGAGAGGAGTTGTCTCCTGTTTTACCATGTTGACTTCTCCACAAGAAATACAGTTCTTATGGTTTTCAGCTTCACAACTAGCAGCCGCCCAGGAAAAAAAGATCTCTGCTTGTTATGGAACGTCCCTCCC
>VZTJ01004584.1:285473-303385 GCA_013397795.1 Orthonyx spaldingii
AAAAAAAAAAGAAAAAAAATCTGGGCACATCCAAGCCTGGTCTGGCTGTGAAGTAGCTGGCTGAGGTATTTTAGTGTAAGTCTTCTTTGCCAGACATTTGATGCTTATTCTTACAGAACAAGCAGGTCAGCTAATTTCAAGAAACATTTTACATGTTGCAGTGTATGTGAAGTGCCAGTAATCCTGGAATGGGGATGGAATGGTTCTGGTGACCAGTAGCTACTGCTCACTTAGACCTTTAAATCTGAAGTACTTTCTGCATTAAGCAATATGCTTTGTTCTCTGCAAACAAAATGTGTTTTGTTCTTTGAGAGGACTAGAAATGATATCTAAGCTAAGTGGGTTTAGACTGGGTATAAGGAAGAGGTTTTTTGTGATGAGGGTAATGGGACATTGGAAGAGGTTGGCCAAAGAAATTGTGCATGCTCCATAATTGGAAGTTTTCAATGTCTAGTTGGATGGAGCTTTGAGCAACTGGATTTAGTATGAGATACTCCTTTACCTGGCAGGGGAATGGGACTAAATGATCTTTTGTGGTCCCTTCCAACCCATCTGTGGGTTCTGTGTTGCTATGTCTCTTCTGGCTTAATTTTTTTTCCAATTAAAAATACGGGGGTTTTTTGGGTTTTTTTTGGGTTTTTTTGTGAATCAAGGGGTTTGATCATTTCGTATTTATGTTCCTGGACTGCTTTGGTTTGAACAGACTCCAGAATTCCCCAAAATATTTACTGATACTCTGTTATGTGAAACAATGTTTACAAAAGTAACATACTTACGACTTTAGAAGAATGCAATCCCTGTATGACTGCAGATCAGGTAACGACTTTTCTTTTAAACTTTTTATTCACTATTTTCAAAGCTTCTCAGTAAGGCAACTGATTTTTTTTGTCATGAATTGTGAGGATTCTTTTTTCATTGCCTGATTGCAGGCTTGCTTACATAGCCTAATCTACATGATCCTCATTTTCCATTAGATTAACACCTGCCTAAATTTCCTTGTGATTTTTCTTCTAAATCATGCTGCAAATTGTAGGGAAACCAAGGCCAAAAATTGATTGCTGCAGTGATTTTGTAAGCAGTTGCCAATTCACTGGCCACAAATAACCAGAAATTATCAGAGACCAATATCCCTCAGGCCGTTGCAGGGGAATTCTTAGAGTTGCTGGCAGGAAAGAATTCCTTGCAAGATGTTTCCAGTCCAGAGGAAGGGTACCAGGTTCTGTTGGCCCCATCTGGAGTGCCAGAATAACTGTTGCCTTTTCCCAACCTGGAAATGAAACTCGAGATAGTTTTTAGTATAGGAGGTAATATAAAGATGATTCTTTATTTGGAGGCCTCCACGGACACAGTTATGGAAGAGTGTCAGAGTGTCATTCATCATCATCTCAATATGCCAATTATATTCTGCAGTAAATCCACTGATTTGACTGAGCAACTCTGAAATAAAGATTAGTGATGAATTATGTTTTTTCTTTTTATTTTTTTAAATTTTCTGAATATAAAAGTGATATGGTAAATAATGCTTGCACTTCACAGAGTAGCTAGGTGAGGAAACATGCTTTCCTTGAATGTAAAAGATGCAAACTTGGAAGCAGTTAAAAGAAAAGCATTAGAGTGTAGAGGGTTGGATTGCATAGCTCAAAGAATTATTTTCTTTGCAGTACTGCTGTTGACATTCTTTCCTCTCTCAGGACCCCTTTGGAGACAAAGGAATATCTCTTTTGGGAAGCAAGTACATGGAGCAGAGTTAGGGAAGGGATTATACCTTAATAAATTCAGAATTGTGTCCTGAGTATACTTTATTCCCATAACCAGAGGAAACATCCAGAATCAACTGATGTGGTCTGTGATTTCCTGTTTAAATTGGACAATTTCTCAGAATTTGGACACTCAGTGCTGCCTAATACCAGGGTCCTTTAAGACTAATGGTAGAATCAAGCCCTCTGAACTTAGCTCTAGTGCCCTGTCCCCACGACCACCTTCCCTTGGGTGTTCATTGCAAATGCCAATTAATTTTTCAACTCTGCAAATTTTTACCCTGTCCTACTACTTCCAATGCTTTCATTCCCTCTTGGATACAGACATGTTCTTTTTGTTCTAATTCAGTTTCTTCTTATGAATTAGTTTTCAATTTTGCAAATAAACTTAAGACAATTGACTCTTGTTGACTTTATGTTTCTAACAACTGAAACACTCGTTTGGTTTCTGCTTTGCTTACCCAAAGAGCACACTGTGATTTTGTAGGCATGTCTACTGAGGTGGTCCCCCAGGTGAGGACACCTGTATTTTACTAGTTGTCTGTATGGATTCAGTTATGTAAGAAATATAAAAATTCCCTTGGGCTGTTCACAAAGAGAGCTATATTGTTAAAAGATAAGAAGTAAAATTTACATGGTTTTAACAAAGCATTTTCTTTGCCATGTATGAAGAAGAATCCTGTCATATGTCTTACTTCACCAACGTAATCTTCTGGGAATCAGTAAAGGTATGACAACTTAAGTCAAGCTAATAGTGCCAGATAATTAATGATAAATGTTGTGTACGGATAACAACAGTTATAATGACTTGGATGGACATTTCAATGGATATATTCCATTGCTATACACAGAACTGCTAACATCCACATTTATGTTGCAAACTGTAGAGGGAAAAATATCAGTGACTTGTGTCAAAAATTAAAAATGTAAATCTTACAGTGCATACATCCTGGTTTTATATTAATCTTTAGGCTACAATATGCCCCCTTCTGTTGCATGTTGAAGGTTTTTATAGGTTTGTTCATGTTCCCGATCTTTACAGCATTTCAGTTGCCAGTTGAGAAACGTGTCCTCTGGCATTTTATACCTGTGTGTGATGCAGAATCCTGATATTCACAGTTTGCAGTCTGTGGCAGAACTGAAATTTGTCTTCCTTGGGAGGCAGAGTTTTGGGTTGCAGGCCTTCTCCTGACCAGTACAAAGATACTGTCAGTTTCTACATCGTGACAGACATATAATCCAAAATTTATTTGGAGGCTGGAAAAATCTATTTGGCTTGATTTTTGTAAGCTTGACAAACTGTGACTTTTTCCTGCATCAGATAAATCCTGGGTAGGGGACAGTGAATACAGTACGCTATGTACAGATGGGTTACTCCATGTTACATTCTTTCATGTGCTCACTTCCTCTTGCATTAAAGCAAGGCAATAGACTTACTGTAATAGAGATGTATCAGGTCTAACATAGTTTCTGGGATGAATCCTTTATCTGTATTTGCCAGATCTATTTTTTTTCCCTTGGAAAGCTCATGAATGTATCTTTGTTACATACCTAGGATGGTGCTTGAATTATAACCATGAGTAATTGCATGGAAAAACAGGTATTTGCTCTATGGCCCCCAAAATAAATAAACCAATAATTCTCCTGTGCATAGTTAGTCTGCAAGAAATTGCTGCAATAATCAAGAGAAGCTAAGTGATGAACAAAGATGGGGCAGTAATATATGCATTTGTTAAAATTGATTTAGCTGAGAAGAGTTCTTGTTTGGAAACTTCGGAGATGTAATACAACAATTGATTATTGAAGGTGAGTTTCTGGTTTGAGAAACTGTAAAGTTGAAGAGAATAGTGAAGGAAAGTGAAGCTGTTGTTGTCACTGTTATCACTGGTGGTACTAAACCAAAGCAAGTTTGGGTATTCATGAGTAAAAGCATTTAAAAGACTTTGAATAAAGCAGATCTTCGCAGCGATCTGAGGTCTTCCACTTACAATAACCGGACATATTTTTGATGCAAGTGCTTCACAACCTGATTGGGATTCTAGCACATGACTTGGCTGATTACTATGACTGGGTGTGTGCAGTGACTTCTCCAACAACAAAAGATGATTTCTCTGAATATGTGAAGACAACAGTAGAGCAATCTTTAAAAAGATTCATTCTACATCTGGATTTTGGTTCACTAAATGAAACATATTGTTTGGTATGTCCTGAGGATATCACAGTTATAAAAATATACTGCATTTCTTTTGTAAGATAGTAATTGAAACATCCCTGGAAAGTAATGGTTGCTTTATGAATTAGAGTAAGACTTTGAATGAGTGTGAAAGAGAAACAAGAATGAAGAGAAAATCAATAATAACTTTGTTATTTTTTTTAGTTGCTGTTTTCATAAAAACCTCTCACTAGACCACTTAGATCACATCTCATTGAGACATTTAGTTTCCATCTGCAAAGGATAATTTCCTTTGTAATAGAATTTGTAATGGAAAAGCTGGATCCAAGTGTAATTTGACTATATTTCACTGTTCTCAGGGAGTTCACAATATCTTTGTTTTGGAACCCATTCTCTTTTAGACAATGCTACAGAACAGCTGTTTTATTTTTTGAGTTCATAGTTGGGCAGAAGTAGCTGTAAAATAAGCTTTAAATCCTGTACTGATGCATGGGGATAGAAAAACTGCTGTATAGATCAACTTTAATTTTGTCATAGAGTCTACAAGGAACAACATTATGTTCTGGAAAGATTTTCAGTGGCTTGCTGAGTATATGGATCCAAGCACGATGTTTGGCTTTGGGTTCTGTTCATTTTATGTGAAACTGAAGAGCCCAAGTATAGTTCTTAGCTATAGCATGGGGAGTGGAAATGTTGCACTTTTGTTTATGAATCACATCCTGATTTTCCAGAAACAGGAAAAAATTTCATTTTTAAAATTCACAGTCAAATGTTGAATGCAAGAATCATAAGTTTACGGTAAGATCTGTCTTAAAAATCAGTTCTGTGAACTAATGAGTTATCTCAATTTCATCTGACTTTAGAAAAACATTCTACTACTTGGCATCTATCAAAACACGGCATTTTACAGGATAAAGTTGGGAAAAAGTTGTAAAGCATTAGTAACTGAGCAACTGCAGGATAAAAATATATCTGAGTGTATAAGTCAATAAAAACCATGGAGTTTTTTTGGCTGAGTGATACTGAGGTGTTCTAGAATAATGTCTTTTTGCTTTAGCTTTCTCATTGTGTTATGACTATCTAATCAAGAGGCAGGCCAGTCTTCAGAATTGATTACCTCTGTGGTTCCCTGAGAATATTAGAGGGGTAGATATTAAGCCAGAACAGATGAAGAGGCCACACACCCTTATCCTAAATTGCTGTCTCTCTGCTTTAGAAAAACTTTTCTAGGGAAAAGATTCAGCAACCTATAAGGAATGGGGAATGTTTGGTTGCATTGCAAGTGTATAGGTGTAAGTGATGACATTATCATAGTTAATATACATACAAAGAACACTGTCAATATTAGAAGAGCAATGGAAACAGCCCAAGTTAAAAAAAAACCTACAGAAATCAGAATCAAATCCATTGGATTATAGAGGTACTAAGAATGCAGTTCATGCCATCACATTATGACCATAAGACCATATGACAACAATGTAAAGCAATGAAAAAACATAAAAGAGAAATATTGCAATGTATAGAAGCTTACAGTGTCAATGAAGTCAGAATCGGCTCAGTAGGTTGCAGGAAGATTATACAAAAGTCTCACAATGAATGTATGATCCTGAATAAGACAGTTTCTGCTTTAGACTTCCCTTATCTAAGAGACAAAAGTATTTTTAAATTATTGAAGAACTTGATTGTACAAAAATACTTTATGTTTACTGCATGATAAAGGTGTTGTCCGGTTATGTAGATACAAAGTGGTGATCTCTGATCCCTCTGAACATGAGTCTACTTGAGTTGTTTAGTGTTGTTCCCAAAAGGAGACATGCTCATACGTTCATCCATTGTCAACCTTCCAGACTTTCTGAATGCACTTAAATCCAGCACATGAACAGACAGTGTCCCATAGTAATTTAGCCACTCTTAAGGAATATGGGAGTTGAACAATAAATGTGTATAGCTGACCTATTAATCCCAGAGGTTAAGAACAATAGCACAGGACAATTCTTATGCGTAGTGGAACAACAGCATTGCCACAATAACATTTCCAATAGGTTTTATTAAAATGGAAAGGACAGCTTTGTCGTTGTAAGGAAACTTGTGAAAAAGAAACGAAAATCAATACTATCTAGGCAAGTAACAAACTTAGGTGTTTTCTTTTAGCACAAAATTAGAAAAGAGATAAGACCCCTATCTCAGTATGAAAACTAATTCTAAAGGGATTAAACTTTCAGCAAAATTGAATCATTTAAGTATCTAACTTCAGTTCTACAGAGAAGGAGAGCAACATCCCATTTGATTGAGTCCCTGTTTGAAATACTCAGTTCTTCTGTATGTCTGGTAACATGGTGTCTTCAAAAAGCCAGACTCGCTGTTGGCACTGGAGCATACGCTAGTTTACTACTAGGGGATGTTTATGTTCTGTCTGAATTAGCAGGGAAGTAAGGAAACAAAAGAACCATTATTTCAAAATATTATCTCCTTCATCAGACTCAAAAACCTGCTTTCTTTTTTATTGCTCCCTGCAGTATAACCAAGTAAGATAGGCAGTGCATTACCTCCAAGACCATTGTTCTCTTGAACAAATATTACAAAGATAAGCATTTGCCATGGTGTTGTTCTGTTTAAACAAACATGCCAACAACAACAAATTCTGAACTAAATTGATGTTTGAACCATAGACTGGGTAAAATCATTCTTAATCAGACATCACTGGATATGGAATAATGAAATGATGTAATGGCTACACTCCTGTTGTAATGTGTAACAGTGAATTGCAGTTATTGTTTTTACTGCTGAAAACAAAACAATGCCAGACATATGTGTATTCTGTGTCCCTCTTTTTCATTAAATGAATCTGCTTGCAAAACAGGAGGTGAAATGTGATGGGAGAACTAGTGAAAGAAAATATTAATTGTAGGCAAGGGGATGTTCCCTTTTTATTGAGTTTATTTAGAAGAAGCAATCAGCAAAGAAGAGTATGCAAAAGACCAAATTGCATTTTGATAATTTGGCCCAGACCCTCAGAACAAGCTGACTTATTCTGAGTTAGGTGAAGAGCAGGCTGCATAAAAAAAGGTTCAATTCACTTTCTTACAGTACAAACCCCTAAACTTCCAACTACGTCTCTAGACATTTCTATTCTGTTTCTTCCTAAGAAACATGATTTCACATTGCTGCATTTGCAGTTCTTTTTATTTTTTTCCTTTTCCCAGTAGAACTGTGACAGCATAAAATTATTCTACTGTAGGTGAAAACAGATTTTACAGTAAATGTGGATGTTCCAGGTTATCATTAGAGTCTGTAGTGGCTTCAACCTTATAGAGCTTTTGTGCTGTGGTGCCTTCTTTTAGCAGTGTATGATGTCAGCTCCCTGTATCAAAACACGTAACACATTCAGAACAAGGCTATTTTGAGGTCTTATTATTTAAAATCTGCATATATTGTTCACTGAAGAGAATGGAAAATTGCCTGTATATCTTCATCTTAGATGGCTCTTATTACTTAAGATTAGTACAGAAATGAAATTGGAATAGGATGAATCCTCTTTTTCTGAGTAGCAACTGATCCAAGTGTATGTTCTGTCTAAATTACATAGCCTCTCCTAATCAAGGAGTTGGCCAGATTTGTTACATTTATTGCTTATAGCGAGAAATTTCCAGTGCTTAAAACCCCCAATTAATTGTTGTTTATGTATCACTTTGTTTACGTATCTTGGGGGCCTGAGACAGTAAGGTGTCCTTGAGTTTCAGGCCTAGAGAGGAACTGTTTTGTCTAAAATGGGAGAAGAGTAGCTTAGCACTATACATGGAATCTAGAGTTATACACTAAAGAATTACAGAATTACAGATACATGAAAAATATAGAAGCTAAAAATCCTAAGGCATCATGGGGAGACCTGTTTCAAAGGCTACAGCACCTGACAGTCCCTGCAGACATGTGCCAGCATAAGTCATGGCCCATATGGGGGTATTGAGATATGACAGCAAATGTGGAAGAAAGCTAATGAGTTAACAGGCTGGCAAAAATTTGTCTGCAATGCTAGCAAAAGCAAATATTTCAGACTGAAGACTGTTGGACTACTACGTGACTGGGGCATGATTGCCCTTGTTACAGGTAAGGGAAAGGACAGAGTTGAAATGGAAACCTGTACAAACTTTCTGAAGAGCTGAAAGTGGTGTTCTCACTACTATGGAGAGAAAAATTTGGTGTAGAGAAGTAATCACTGCTCTTGGAGTCTCAAGTTCTAAAGTCCAAAGTACCTGTCCTCCTAAATATGCACATTCTTTTTGAGTTTTGGAAGTGGTGAAACAAGCAGAAGAGCCACGCTGTGATCTTTCCCACCGTATATAGAAGCTGTCTGTCTCTCTAGCTATACTTAAGAGCAATTTACCTGAATATGAACCCTAAGACAAATGCAGGTTATACTCATCAGGTAAAGTTTGGGCTTTACAGATTAATGCAAAATATTTTGTTTCTGTATCTGTGATAGAGACCAGTAAGTATTTTACATTAGTTGAAAAATAATCCTTGTATCTATTTTAAACAGAAACTGCTTGGAGAATTAGTCTTGACATTATAGAATATGTGTAACCTTTGAGATTCTAGGTAGCTGTCAGGACCACAGAGTATTAAGCAATGAAGCTGCAGTGTTAAGTAACAGTTCCTGTCTTGAAGAGGTTACAGTCTTAAATAGGCAAAGACAGTGAGAGACAAAGGCAATTAAAGGACACAAAGAGCCACAGAAGGGAAGTGAAAGAAAAGCTCTAAGTTCATAGTAATGATGAAAATAGAAATAGCTTTTATTTTTTTGCAAAGTATTGAAATCTTATCACCTCAAATTGCTCTACAGGCATTAAGCAACTTAAGATGAAGAGGATCTTGTTTCAGAAAGTGTGATTTATTTTTAAGTCTACAACTATGTCCCAATGAAACTTTCAACATGCATCTTGGTTTGCAAATTCTCAGCTTTCTGCCCACAGACTGGGTATCTTTTATTCCTAATCATCCTGAGCATTGGAATCGTGACTGACAAATGAGAGGATATATTTTACGTGAACATATCCTGAGCTGTATTTCTGAATAGAAACCAATGGAAGCCATCAATATTAGAAGCTCATGTGAAGAACAGGGTACTTTGCTGATCAGAGTTTTGCTTTGCTGCTTTGCTTCATAACCCAAAGACAGAGGGAAATGTTTTAAACATGAACTAAACAATGTTCCCAGTGCAGGTCTTACTTGATCCAAATTATTTCCAAGGATTTACAACTGCCAATGACCTGTACCAAATCGTAATTCTCAGGTTTGAATATCTCTTGTTTTGGCTAGTGCTCTGTCTGAGTGTGCTCAGCTGTCTACAGTAGAATTCAGTGGCTTTTTCTGCTAGCATTAAAAGTCTTACGTGTTTTTACCTTGATACATGAAAAACTAAAAAATGTTCTTAAGAAATTTTTGTCAATTAGGTGTATAAGAAATTACAATCTTAGCAAGAGGAACCAAACTGGAGAACATCTTTGTAATCTTCAGGTTATGCTGGAATTGTATATTTACATATTTGTTTTTATGCAATTTTAAACACCTTCAATCCATGCTTCCTTCCAAGCGATTCACAGACAGTAGTAAAAATGAAATCTAAAAGATATGAAGCCTAGCAAATCCCAAAGGAAAGCATGATCTTTTACTTCATATCTACTGTGCTTTATAGAGATTTCTTTTTCAGAAAAATTTTGGAGCACACTGAGGAGGAAACATTATATATCCATTAGTTAAGAAGTAAGACTTTCCTTCAGCGGAGTCTGACTTCCTTTCCAAAATGTTTTCACTGTTTGTTATTCTCATTTTAAAAATAATTGCAGTTTAACATGAGACCTTATATACTTATGAAGTGAATAATGGATGTATAAAAAAATACACTAAGAAAATAGCCTTAGTAACCACATTACAGTATCTGTGCTCAACTCTTAACAAATTAATAACCTGCTGTTTGTGTGCTGTCTATTGGTTACATATATGGGAGCTCTCTTTTTTCTCAGTAACTTAGCCTAAGGAGGGTTTCTTTCTTCTCAGTTGTGTAAGGAGGCAATGTTCATAAGGAGTAGCTTGCTAATGATTAGGGTTTGAGAGTGTTGGTTGGTCTCAAGTGTCTTGGACCATTCAGATGTTATATCTTTCCTGTTTCATTTGTTTCCATTTTGTTGCATGCTTGGGATAAGAAGGATTCTCTTTGTTCAGCTGACTGCATTTACATCATATTGAATCAAAATTATGCATATAGTAAACTGACTTTGAGATAGAAAAACAGGGAAATTATCTCTCTTTTTATCCCTTTTCCACTAAACAGAATTTGAAAAACTAGATCCTGTGATCCAGACTTGCAAGGTCATGAGACTTTCCATATCTGATATAATCAAGTTGTAAGAAGCTTACAGAAAGGAACAAGTTCCACAGCTGCTTAGTGTAGTTGCATGTACCTCTTCATTGCCTATGCAAAGTTAATCAGTTCATCCCTTAACAAGGAGTTATAATTTCTTATGGTTTTTTTTCTGCCAGTCTGCAGTAGGTAATATTTTAATCACTGAAGCCAATGTATGGAGACCAAATATAACCTTTACAACTCTTTATCTAACTCTTCAGAACAGTTTGTACTCTGTGCTGCTCTCTGATTCTGAGAGCTACTAGATCACCTCTGACATTTTGTACTTTTAGAGAAGAAAGGACAGAACGGATAAACAATCTGTGGGCTTCCCGTACCTAAAGGGAGCCAACAGGAAAGCTGGAGAGAGACTACAAGAGTAGGTAGTGACAGAACAAGAGGGCATGTCTTGAAGCTCAAAGAGAGTAGGTTTAGATTAGATACTAGGGGAAAAAAAATTAATTGGGAGGTTGGTGAGGTACAGGTTTCCCAGAGAAGTTGTGGGTGACCCATCCCTGGAAGTGTTCAAGACTGGGCTGGATGGGACTCCAAGCAACCCAGTCTAGTGCAAGGTGTCTCTGCCCATGGCAGGGAGATTAGAATGGGATGATCTTTAAGCTTCCTTCCAACCCAAATAATTCTGTGATTCTATGGCTCCTCCATACAGGCTTCATATTTTTCTAGGACACAATCTGTATGCCACCTTGCCTGTGAAAGAATGTGCTTTGATCCATGTTTTTGAAATTACTTTCATGTGACACTCACATAAGTGGTCCTTGAAAATGTGCCAAAACTCTTGTAAGCAAAATAAGTTGTGTCTGTTGCAGTTTTGTAATAATTTTCTTGAAGCGTAATCTTCTACTCCTTTGGGCTTTTCTTTTTAGTTTCATTTTAGTCAAACCTATACATCAACTGGCAAGAACAGTATATGTACCTTGTACCCTTTCTTTGTTACCATTAATATTTTCTCTTCCACTTAGACACACAGCCATTTATTGGTGATACACTAGTCTGGACAATCCATGTTTTGGAACTTCAATATTTGATACAATTCTTCAGCTTTTTGACTCTTTACAACCTTCAGGTATGTAGCTTTCCTACATACCTGAAGTTACTTTTGTAAGTGTTACTTTTTTAGTGGATGGGCAGGATTGGCACTTGGCAAGAACAAGTCACTAATACATTTGCATTTGTATTTAATTTAGATTTAAATTTTTTTCTTTATGTAAACAGGTAAAGATTTTTGCAATTTAGAGCTGCTGAGAGTCATGGTTATTATTTGCCAGTGTAAGTTCAGTGTGGGATTATCTTATTTTTAAATTCAGTGGTATAAAACTCTGATGACTACTTTTTTTTCTTTTTTAATTAACTACTAACGGTAAAATTATTACAGGTTTAATGACTAAATTAAGACATCATAAATCCTGAAAAATTATAGCTATGCCACCTACATGAGTAGCTGAGGATTACAAAAGAGTTTGCATGTGTTTTTTTGCAGGGAATTCTTCAATGCCAAGAGATAATGAATTTTTTCATACAATTGAGCCATTTTATATCAGTTATTCTGCTCTACAACTTGTCCTTTATAAAAAATCTGCTATTTATGATGATATAGTTCATTGTTTACTTTATCTCCTACCTGCCTCCTACACTAGTGGATTCTGTGTAGGCCTTCGTATGAATTTTAGCAAGAACATTAGAGATGTTACCTGTTTTCCTCCACCTTTTTCTTTTGCATGTCTTTTAGAATCATAGAGGATTATGGTGGAAGAATCAGTAGTTCAGTGTGGAACCAATGTTCTCTTAGCGTGACAGCCCCCATTTGTGACATATGGGAAACTTTAAATAGAACTTCATCAGGTACATTCATTAATCATGGTGTTCTCTCTACTTAGGATATCAGATACTTAGTTTACTGAATTACTTGCTCTCAAATGACAAATACTGGCTATCAATTTCTGAACTTTTGGGTTTTATTTCATATTCTCAACTGAAACCACAATTTGTAATAATCTTGATGTTCCATCCACAGACCTTGCCTGGGTTTGAGGTGTGAATGTTGAAAATTTTCCTCCATCCCCCAACAAATAAACATGTGGCATTCAAAAACAGGACTCTCTCATCATGAAAAAACATATTCAAAGCCAACATTGGAACAAACTGAAATCACCACATCAATACTGCAGCAATTAACACCTAGGATTTTCAAAAGTAGGTAGTATCACTGGGTATTGCATTTGTTTGGTGGATCCTGTGTAAGAACTTTCAAAAATATTTCATCTTCTGTGGCTCAGTGCCAGGCAAATTAAAAGACACTTGCACTTGGAGATCTCAACTTTACAAGTTGCCTAGGTGGTACTGCTAATTGTATAATTTGCTACCTGCAATATCTTTATTCTTTTGCATCTATATTCTTTATCTGTATTCCATTTATATGTCTCAGATTGATAGAAAGAAAAACATCTGTCAAATTCCCTTTTGCTTTTCTAGTAAAATGTTGGTCAAAACTAGATAAAATATGAGGAAAAGGAGGCTAAAAATAATTTCCAGCCTCTGGCATGAAGATTCAGACATTGTAAAATCAATCACATCTCCTGGATGAAAGCACATTATAGATGCAAGATATGACACATTCTGTATGAGGAAGTTTTTAAATATCAAAGACTGGCAATTAATTGCTTTGGGAAGCTTTGAACAAGCTGTGCTAAACCCAGGCAGAAACCCATTTTCAACTGCTTGAAACTACTTATTTGCAAGACAGGTGGAAGAAAAATAGGATTCGCTTCCTGATTGAACAAAGGCAGACACTTAGAACTAGGAAACAAACCTAAATTTAATGATGGATAAGTTTTGAGTATCAACAATTCCTTTTGGGTTAGTTAAAACTTAGCATATCTCTCTGAATAACCACAGAAAGCCATATGAGGCCAGGCTGTAGAACAAGACTTCCTAAATGTCACTAAGGTTTGTGATTGTATAGCCAATTACTGAACTTGAAAATGGATTGAGACAAGAACTGATTGCACCTTCAAATAATTTTTTTAACAATAGTTTAACCAGTTTTGATTCCAGGAACGTGGAAGTGCTTTCCTGTGTATAGAGATCAGAAGCAAATGATGTTAACACATCACATTAGCTGGAGGGAAGTGTGTAATGTTAGGGAATATCCAGCACAGAGGAAGTCAGCTTAATGTATGACTTTGAAAAGACAGGTTGATTGTCCTTTTAATAAATACAAATGCTGACAATATTTACCTAAGACTTACCTGAATGTTCATCTCTTTTTATAAGCCTTCCCAAAATGTAGATATGGTGATACCTTGAGACAATAAATTTCACATAATTAACACGTGGAGTGCAGAACCTTGTCCCTACATGTTAACTTCATTATATGTGTCTTGGCTCTGAACTGCATAAGAAGGAGTGGTTCTCAGTGAATACTTTACCATCCCAATACCAGTTATCATCTGTGCTCTGTCTGTTCTTATTTATCTCATCCTAAAACTGTGCAGTCTCTATGCCTTTAGTTTCTCCTCATATGAAGTCATTCTAGCACTATAACCATTTTCCTTATACATATCTGACTTTTCTCTTTCTGCTATAAAATATATGAGTATAATTGCAGAGCTGTTCTAGTCAGATACCACCTTTTTTTCTGAAGCTAACACAGATAGGTGCTACCTAGACTATTGCACTGCAGTCAATAATGTTCCCTTTTACAGGTAGAAAGAAGAAGTTATGTGACACTACCTCTGAGAGAGAGAATTCCAAAGTAGTGTCAGGAAAATGACATTTCATCCTTACTGGTGTAGCTGAAGGTTTACCTCTGAGCAGAAGATCTGCATAAAGTGTAGGTCCCCTCATGAGAGCCTTTTTGGGGAGAGAAGCATCTCATTGGCCTAGGTGAGTAAATTGTGCATGATTCCTATACCTATTTGACTGATGCCCTGAGTGCAGGAAGCATATGGACAGATCCAAATATCAGTTAAGTTCCTCATGAAGGACCTAAATTCTGCCTTATCCACAGAAGACTTGACATGTTCAGGAATTTTCAGAGAACTAGAATTAGTTTTATCTCAGCATCTACAAAGAACTACCGAGAAATTAAAGACAAGTAAAATTTTTGTGGTTTCCAAATGAAGTAATGGAATGTCCCAAATGGGTTTTTATTAAAAAGACTTAGAAGATGAGTGGTACAAATCAATTACATTTTTTTAACTTAAGAAGAATAAGAGTTTGGCTAGATGTGTTGAAGCTTATAGAAAACATTCAGCATTCTCTACAAACAGATGGCCCAGCATTAGAAAGTGTAGCCAAACAGTTCCTATTGAGATGGTGTCAGTCAGTCACTCAGGTAGTGAGGTTCTCAGTAGCCTCACCTGTGACCACCTATCTGACAAAAAGGTTACAGGAACAGAGTGAGGATAGGCAGAAATTCACATCCATGTTTATAATGCAGATAGGGCCTGAGGACTTTGAATTGCATTAGTTTCACTTTGCTACCACTCTGCTGGCTTGAATAGAGCTATTTCAAAACATATAAATATCATCTCAGTGTATGTGCTTATTGGGAAGAGTAATCTTGCTGTGTTTTTACATAGAAGTTGTTTGGCTAATCATGTTAGTGGTCCAGTAGAGAAAAATAATCTTTTCCATGCTGAAAAATAGTTTTGTAAGCCAATAAATGATTAGTTCAATTACCCAAAAATCACACATTTGCTTGAGCCTTAGGAATGCGATTTTTTTTTTTGGTCTTTTTAAATGTTGAAGAATTTGGGGAAGAGAACTTAATTAAAGTTAGGTGGTTTATTGATATTGCTAGTTGATTATATTATTTGATTGCTGTTTCTACAGATTCATAATGATAATGAAACTCTACCTGCTTGAAATTCAATCTCATCTAAAAGTAAAGCCAAGTCACTTACAAACTTTTTGATATGCAAGTGAGCAAATTACAGCCAAATGATCCTTACATGTACCCCTTAAAACTGTATGCAGGTTTCACCAATAAATGAACATCATCTGAGTCATCAACAAAAGTTACAGCAAAGACTACGAACAGAAAAGCCAGGTCCTTAAAATAAGAAAGCCTCTCCTCAGATTTGACAATTCAAGTTGAATGTTGCCATCAGTCACAATGGGAAACAAATCCTCTAAAATATTTGTTGTTTCGAAGTCAGCCTCATGAGCTACTTGCTTGGTTTCTGTGGATACAGGGATAAGAAGACAAAACTGCAGGTTTGAGACTACTGACTTACCTTTTGAAGTTGTAAAGGACTGTGTCTTATCATCCCCTCATTGTAAGGGAGGGTATTAATACTGACAAAAGAGGCTTCACCGTTTTTACTGCAACACCAAAATATGGGCAGACTTGTGAAAGAAGTGAAAAAAAAAGCTGAAATTTCTGCTGCGCTTCCAGGTTCCCCTGCAGTAGGGGAATTCACTCCCTTGGGATTTACACTCCAGTAACAATCTTAACACACAACAATGGCAATGTTGCACATTCACTGTGTTTTGAGAACTGGAAGCTGTGGGATTTCCCATGAAATTAAGGAAACAAAGCCTCTTTTTCCTCCAATAGTTTTTGCTTTTTTTGTGAGGCAGGGGTGTGTGTGGGGGGTAGGAGGGTGTGTGTGTGTGACAAACCCAGCTGAACTATGTAAAATAAAACACTGGAACATATGGACCTGAACAAAGAGATCTAAAACTAGTGGGAGGCTGTTATAAACTGATTTATGGTTCCTGAGTTCCCTAGGAAACTTGGTTCCCTGCCTAATAGTAGGGCAGTTTTTGTCAATAAGCTGCAGAACCTCAGTAATGATGCAGTTTGAATGGAAACAGCAAAGGCCTAGTACATTTGAGTCATCTTGGACTGTGACCTCCCAGATGAGGTGCATGCACCATCACACCTGGGTGACAATGGGTGAGCAGCACTATCTAGTGGGACAGATGGGAGAACTGTCTGGCCTTTTTTATTCTAAAAAAGTAGGAAAGTGAGTATATCTGACTGGGAAAATTAATTGCTCCATCACAGCTTATTTTAGAAATATTTTGGAAGAAAAGCAAAAGCAGATGAAAGTATGTGCTAAAATTTAACCAGCAAAAACACATTTTCTAACTAGCTCTATAAAGAGTATCAATAGCTGCTTCACCTAACAAGCATGTTTAGATTTAAGGGTTTACTTTGTCAAAGGATGTTGGCCCTTCAGAGTTAACCATTAAGCCTATTATTTCTCATAGTCTGGAAAAAATGATCATTTTCCTCTTTGAAGAAGTTAATAAAGGGAATTTAAGTGGAGTAGACAGAAGAACAGAACTAACACTCAGGAAGATAAAATTGAACGTTTGCTTGTTGTGTGGGTATTGCAAGCAAATATTGATTTCTGTTGTATAACACTCTCTCTCAGCTGCAGAAATCAAACCCCTACCCCTGTGATGCAGTTCAGTCTGGCAGCTTTGACCCAGGGAGACAGAAGGCTTAATAAAACCACTTGATGTGGCAAAATTCTGGCTGGCAAGTTGGCCCCTATAGGAATTCCACTTTGAACTCAGTCTTTCAAATGATGTCAGGTACCTGTGCATGTGTGTTTCTCCTCTTCTTCCCACCCCTCCCTATGGAGTTACTGTCCCCACTATTTATTACTTTTTATATTGTACTGTTGACACAAGCTGCAAATTGCCTCCCTAACTACACAGTTCCAGGACAATTTCTTTGATTTTCTCCATTTAAAAGGCAAATCAGAAATGTCACTTGACATTTCTATCACATTCTGTTTTCCCAATTCAAATGCATCAAGAAATTGTTTTATAACTGTAGCTGACTTTGCAAAGGTTATGCATTTCTTCATTTTTCCAGCTGCTTCTGGATTCTTCCAGTTAGAACTGGGCAGATGCAGTTCAAGTGTCATTTACCTAAGCATTTCTTTAAGACTGGCTTCAACCTAGGAGAGAAATATATTAAAGAAATATTTCTCTATCACTCCTCAGTTCTGGTATGTGTAGCTAAAAGCTTATCTAATCAGACAGCTTTTTTACATAAACCTCCAAACAACTTACCAGCACAGGTGTTGTCTTAGTGCCCTAAAGTTCTGGCTGGATACCTTTGGCAGACCTAGCTGTTGGCACAAAGGAGTTGCTACCTCCTGGTAGCCTCCCTATTTCTCTTCCAGAGAAAAGAAGAGAAATTCTGTATTAAATTTTTCACAAGCAAAGTCTGGCGGTATTAAAATGTTCAACGTTATAGTAGCAAAATAATTTAAAATTAGGTAGTTGCCAGATGAGATGGGTTGTGAAATTAATTTTGTTTTATCACAACAGTGCAAGTGATAGAGTGGAAAATCCAGTGGGGGCTCATTAATGAAAATGTTTATCTGGCAGAATATTGATTCAAATAGATATAGACTGTTGCAGGTAGTTGGACGTAGAGGAGCTTTTTAAAGTTTTCAGTTGAGAGCTATTGTGCCTTCTGGAACTACAGCAAAAATGCATTCCAGGAGAGACCAGAGGCTGGAGTCTGGAAAGTTACCATAATGAAAGCAATTAAGGATTACTTTAATGTAGTGGGGGATTTTTTTTTTTTTTT
>VZTJ01004584.1:303390-343653 GCA_013397795.1 Orthonyx spaldingii
TTTTTTTTTTTTTTTGTGGCTTTTGTTAGGTGTTTTTGGTATGTGTAGTTTTTTGTTTCTGGTGGAGGTTTTTTTGTTATTGGTGGTAGTTTGGTTTTGTAAAATTTTAGAGAAAAGCTACTAGGCAGCTGAGTAGATATTTGGGTCAACTGGAAAATCAGATCAGTAAGTGCTCTGATTTTTGTAATTGATTGTATCAAGAAAATGTTTTAAATGGCATGGATACTTACATAGAGGGAATACTGTCCTGCATATGGAGGAAGTTCATTTAGGGGAGATGACAGATGACACACATAGATAAAGTGACCAAATACTTGATGCTTTTAGAGAGAGTATGGGATCAAATCAGGCATCACTGCTGAATTATTTCAAATCTTCAGTTCTTTTGCATTTCTTGGTTTCATTCCCGAATGAAAAACTCTCATGGGAAGATTGATTCTTCCATTATTACCATGACATTTCTGGAGACAGAGGTTAGCTGTCTGATTTTGAGGTTTCAACAAAGTATGGGAACCTCTCAGTCTCTCACACTTCCTAGTTAGAACTCAGGTTCAATTAGAGCTTGAGTTGTAATTGACGTGTATATTTAGGATGAGTTTTTTTTAAAGATAGCAAAGCGATAAATAGGATTTGAGCCAACAAATCCCTTGGGATCACAAAAAATCCCAAACCCAGGCCGTATTCATCTAAGAAATTAAATCAGTTTGGTTGAATTATATCCTTGAAAATCTGCATTTCCATGTAAAATTAAGAACACACAATACATATCTGAAAGATCAGGGGTGTAATTCACTAAGAATTTTTGTAGTCCAGGTGGGCATGTTTTTGTAAATAACAAATATTTGCACATTTGTTCTTTCTTTGAGTAATTTTGTTCCTGTAGGCTTTCATCCTTAATATACTGCCATGTTCTGGACACCTTTATGGTATTCAATTATTTGCTTCCTATTTTTTTTAATTTGAGAAATTACCTCAGTTCTGTGCAGTTTCCGTAAGGAGAAACTTAGTGCTTTTCTGCTCGTTAACAGTTACTAATTTTTAGTTAAAATATGGGTGGTTCCATCCTGTATTCCAAAAGAGCCAGAAAACACAGTACCTAACTCACCATTCCCAGAGACTCTGGCAAGGTGTGCACTTGTTTGGTGGGGCACTGCAGCAGCCAAAATAATTCTGACAGACTGTTTTTTTCCAAATTATTCTACTGTTACTCTAAAATAAGTTTTCCATATCAATGTGACAACATTATATTTAGGGAAAAAACCTCACCTTTCTGCTATATCAAAAGAATTTCTTTTTCTTTTTGTACTGAAATGACTTTCACACTTTCATTACAGATTACAACATCACGTAAAATAAAGAAATATAAGAATAGAATGATTCAAGTATTTTTAGCCATATGAAGATTTTTTTTTCTGGAAACTTTTTTTGACATATTTTCTTGCCCCAGAATGAAAAGGAATTCCTAATCAGAAGTTTTTGTTTCAACCTAGCTCATACATGTGATGATCTAACCAATGGTTATGTCAAACTAGGATTTCATAAATGGTACCTTAGAGTTAAGGGCATTCAGGATTATAGTATTATTTCAGGACTTACAGTTTCTAAAAGTTCATATTAGCACATTTGAGGTGCCATTTTTTAATAATTCTGTGAAAAGAATTGGCTGAAACAAGAAGTTCTGGTGTTCTTTGTGAAGTGCAGGGCAGACGGAGGAAAGGAAGAAAGGAGTAGAAAGGTATTGAGAATCAGCTTGAAAAGAAACATTTAAATTTTAAGAAGGCTCTGGGATTGCTTTGATGAGAACTAGGGGGAAAAGTGACAGATTAAGACTGTGGTCTTCAGGGGGGAGGGGATTCCTTGTGCATGCAAGCTGATTAAAAATATTTAAGATCTTTTCCGTAGTGTGATGAAAGTCACCTCTTGGTTTATTGCTCACATAAAGGAGGAGAGAGGAAAAACATGTCCAGCAAGAGTAGAGGGTAGAATTCCCAGTTTTTATTATTTTTCATATACCTAAATTAAAGATCTACTGATCTTATGTGAATATAAGAGAACCTGATAGTCTCCAGAAATTAGAAAAACTAACTGTTTCTACCTACTGCTGTTCCAACGAAAAAGCTTCTCTGGTCTTACTCTAGCCTGTGATCACAGATTCAGGCAAATGAGAATGAGACTACAGAATAGCAGTGAAACTCTATTTTTAAATCACATCTTCTAAGGTTTGGCATGTGGTAGTTTAAAACCACTGAAGTCTGCAACACTGCAAATGCTTTCATAAGGCACAGAATGGGCTGTTGTCACATAAAAATCCATCTTTTAAAAAAAGTTATTTTAAAGCTAGTGAAATCCCTTTAGGTGAGATGCTTTCAAAAGAAAGCCTTTTTAATTTAAAAAGGAGAAGGCAGATTGTATTGTAGTACCAATCAGGCAGTCAGACTTTGAATGCAATGCACGTTTTATGGAGGTGACAGAAAGCTCCCTGCAGGGTCAGTGTGGTGGGACCAGCCTCACTGAGGTTTGCATATAATAAGAGCTGAGCAGCATGTGTGCCTGTAAGTCCTGCTTTTCAGCTGCAGGTCCGATAAGGAAATACTGGCAGCACAAATGCATCCAGGAGTTAAAGGTCTTAAGGTATTTTTTGGTGTAAATTTGACACAAAAAAAAAAAAAATCTCTGAAGAGAAAGAAAGGAACTGGGGAATTGGGGAAATAGGAAGCATGAGTTGAGAAATGTTCATAAGTGAACCTGTGGGAATGACTTGGGAAAACCAAGGCAGAAAAGCAGAGGGCTTACTGCATAAGGCTCAGTTACATTTTCACTCCAGCTGACAACTAAGTACCGTGTAGCAGCTTGCTCACTCCCCCACCCTGGCAGGAAGGAAAATCGAAGGGAAAAACACTATACCTCATGGATTGAGATAAGAACAGTTAAATAATTGAAAAAACCAAACCAATAATACCACTAATAATACTAAAAGTAATAACAGTAATAATAAAAAGGAGAGAGAAAGAGAAAAGCCAAGAGACACAAGTGATGCACAATAAAGCTGCTCACCATCCACTGACCAATGCTCAGCTTGTCCCCCAGTAGCAATCAGCCCCACCTAGCCAACTCCCCCAGTTTAAATACTGCACATGATGTTTTATGGTCTGGAATATCCCTTTGGCCAGTTTGGGTCATCTGTCCTGGCCATGCTCCCTCCCAGGTCCTTGTGCAGCTCCTCACTGGCAGAGCACAGGAACCTGAAAAGTTCCTGGCTCAGGGTAAGCGCTGCAGAGCAGCAACTGAGCCATCAGTGTGTTATCAACATCAGTCTCACATTGAATCCAAAACACAGCCTTGTACCAGCTACTAAGAAGAAAACACGACCTCAGCCAAAACAAGGACAGACTCATGGAAGATTACTCTTGCTTGCAGACAGTCTGCTCCAGAGGGTGTGAGACCATCCAAACCTAGGTTGTTTCACAGTCATGCAATTCTGCAGGGTCACCTGGAAATCTGAAGGGCTGAATGTTTGTGGGAAGCAAATGAAAAGAAGTGAAGCAGGTAAACAATGGAGAGGAAGGCTAGAATGAAAAGATATGTGGGAAGCACTGGGGATGAAACTACAAGGAGTGGATAGAAAGGGAGGAAATAAGAAAGCTATGCTACGCAAAGCTGGGTGGTTTGGAAAGGCAAGATATGAGGGAAGGCAGGAGCATTGCTGTTGGGCTTTCACTTTCCTTCTTTCCCAAGCTGTCAGATAACTTTCTCTATGACCCTTCTTAAATAAATTACAGTTTCTCTCTTTATGTTCCTGAGGTTATCTTTCCTTTTGTCTCCAGCTGACAAGCTTCTTTGGAACCTACCTTCTAGCCTGTGTAAGGAGCAATGACCTTCCCCATTTTCTTCTGTGTTCCAGAAATACATTCATCACCATCTTTACTGAACATGTTTCCATGCATGGAACCTCATACTCTTTACACAAGCACACACAGGTATGCTGTTTACAAAGGCATGTTACCCATGGGCAAGATAAAGTCCCAACACAGTTATCAGTCCTTATTCTGAAAAAATGTCAAGATACCATTGCCTGTGTGAAAACATCTCGATTGACATTATCAATTTACTTTGTAAAGATTGTGAAATTCCTGTGTTACATGCCATTAACAACTAAAATTTTATTTCTTTCCCCAAGAAGTGAGGATAAGCCATTAATAACAGTTACAGAGTTTGAGAGAAAGTGGCTCTGTATCACACTGTGGAGGGTATAAATATTGGATGACATTTGTAACTGCCAAGATCATGTGCTTGAACTAATGTTTGTACAGTATTTCATAGAATACTATATTGGAAGAGGACCTTAAGGATCATTTGGTTCAATCTTTCTTGGCAAAAGCATGGTCTAGACAAGATGGCCCAGCATTGTGTCCAATGAAAGGTAGTATAAGAGGGATTTGCAGTAGACTGTTTGGTTCCAGGCACCTTGGGGACACGTGTAGCATTCTTGAAATAGTTGTATGATATAACATACTTTCTGAAATACCTTTCCAAAAGAGACACTGAGAGCTGCTTCTGTGAGTAATTGAGTAGAACAGAATTAATTTTGAATGACTGGAATGTAGATCAAAAAATGTTATTAATCCTATACAAAGAGTGTTATTCATATGTACATGGACAAAAAAAGAGTAATAGGCAAAACAAAGCGAACTGGAAATCGTATAGGATTTCGTATAGGAAATTGAATTTTTTGCTTCTTCTTGGGATGTGCCTGACAAAGGAAGAGTTAAACACCAAACAAAAACCTCTATTGTGCACTTGCCTTTTCATTTGCCTGGCTCCCTAGAAACTTCTGTGAATTAAAGCACCGCACTTGTGGCTCCCTTCTTTAAATCAAAATGAGGAAAGACCAAAGACAGGGTGAACTCTGCTGGTTTCAGATTGATAATATTTCCTGAACAGACTGGCCTGTTTTCTTAGTTACACACTTCCACTAGGATTGTGTGAATGTAGTTGTATTAAAAGGGTTATCTTGAACACAGAAAACTTTTGTTTTAAAGGGATCCTTTAAAAGGGTGTGGTGTATTTTCTTACTGTTTACGTATGTTTTCACAAAGGCTGACTTATTAGGTGGGTCAGAAATTAAACAATAATCTACATGAATCATCTATATGTTAATTCCACTGCAGACCAGTGAGCATGTAACCAGACCTGCTACATGTCCAAAAACTATAACTCTGCATAGTACCTAATAATTTCCCAAACCCTACAGGCTTGAGGGTTGATCAGGTTTCATCAGTAGAGTATAGTATGGCCAGAGCAGTGATAAAGCAGAAAAATTTAAGTAAAAGAGAGAGTGTAAGACAAAAGTGTTTGAAATTATGAATAGGATCTTTAAATTCTGCTTTCATGTGACAAACTTTCCTTAAAATTATCATGTAAAAATAGCAGATGGTAGGTTTGTTTGTATTGTATATATTTATGCAGTTGTATGAAAATATATTGGAGAAGAAATTTATCTGAGATCTGCTTCCTTTCTAGACAATTTCTAAAAAACTTTGTGGACGGGATGAGATTGGAAAAAATTGCAGCTGCTTGTAATACCTGTGGAGCATGAATACTGTTATTTTCTATTTCTCTTTCGGTTGTGAGCAACTGGTCTTTTGTACTGTAAGTGAAAGTAAGTATTTTAGCTGTTACTAGGTGTATTTGGATGCCATTTCCATCATTCAGAAGGGCCCAGCAGTATTCTATCATGCACATTTCCTCTCAGCATGTATCAAAATGAAAGCCTGGTGATTGGAGAACTCATTTGAGTAGCAGTAATGGAATATGCAATTACAGAAAAGAAAGAAAACTTTAGCAGTTGTAACACTAACCTGGAATGTTAGAAACATGTCTGCTGCACCACAGATACCTGGACAAATTGAAATTAATCTTTTAGACCTCAGTTACTCAGTTGTGAGTGTGTATTCAATACCCTACAAAACTGTTGTCTTAATGGGGACATTGGGAACCCCAGTGACAGCAGCAATATAGTGTTGTACACATTTCTTACATCCCTTTTATTCTGGAAGAGCAAGTCAACATGCACATATGAAAGAGCAAGCCAATGTACACAGCCTTCTAATTAAACTCTGCAAAACTTAATTTTGCTGCCCACTTGAGTATATCCAATCACACCCAATAGTCCACATCTCTCCGTGGTTCTTAGAAAGCGTCACTTCCAAATGGAAGCACAGAACTGGAAGCTCTTACAACACATACAACTGCAACAATTTACTTCTTACATTCACTGATTTTACTCATAAATAAATCTGGAGTTTTAAAAAAACGTTTTCTGAGGTAATGTAGAAACAGAAGAAATATACAAAATTATTTAGCAAAAATGTGACATTGCTGATTAATGTTTTTATGTAGAATTGGAGATTTTTTTCATTGCATTACTGGTAGGGATTATTCAACTCTTACCAAATGAAAGCGGTTTCTCTACAGTGACAACAAAAAAAATTACACACTATGTCTCCTGTCCTGCCACTTCTGTGGGAGCCTTTTTTTTCTCCACTGAATTCCCTGCTGTACTGTGCTGGCTTTCTTGGATTATTTCATCTTGGTTTGCTTTTTGACTTGCTTTAGGAGACAGCTTTCAGTGTTCTGTAATGACAGTTATGGTATCAGGCATAAGGGTTTGCAATAGCTTTTTTATAGTTTGTTCAGAAAAGATTTTTCAATCAGTGGGTTAGGAGAACAAAAGAACATGAACAACACAGTGAATAATGTGGTCAGAGTCATGAGGTCTTAACCAGTTATAGATTTGATTCAAGTTTCTGACTGGTAAAACTTCAGTTGGCAAAGCTGAGTGTTGTCACTATAAAGGTCAGGATGGCCTAAGTTACTGAAGGAGCAAAGTTAGGTTTTGCAGTGCATGAAAACATTACTTTGTCAGAGATTACTGTCCCTGGGTGGCTCTGATTATTGAAATCAATCATTCAACCTCAGAGAAAAGGTTTTTGATATGGATGCCTGAGAGGCAGCATCTGCTCTGCAGCTTTCTCCAGTCTTGCCAGGAGGTGTCATTACCTCTGAGATACCAAGTACATAGCTCTGTTGGGGAACAGAGAACAGCTTAGCTCTTCCTTCCTGCTGCACAGACACTCCCATGCCTGCATGGGGACAATACAGACTGTTTAGAAAAGACAACCTGAGAAAGAGAAGAAGGGGAATTGGCCTTCATGTGAGAGAGAAACTGGAGCACATGGAGCTCTGCCTGGCAATGGATGATGACCCAACTGAGAGCATATGAGTGAGGGAGACAGAGCAGACCAGTGGAGGTTGTGTTGTAGTGGATGTCTGCTACGAGCTGCCTGAACAGGAAGAACAAGTGGATGAAGTCTCCAAGTCTCCAACCCAGAAACAGATGCAGCTTCCCATTCCCTTCTCACAGGGGATTTCAAACACCCCAATATCTGTTGAGGGGACAACACAGAAAGGCATAAGTGGTTGGTCTTGGAAACGACTGATGACAGGCGACTCATGCGAAAAAGGAGCCAAGGAGAAGAGGGTGTTGCTGGACCTTATACTCAATAACAAGGAGGGTTTTGTTGAGGATGATAAGGCCAGTCACTATGAAATGGTGGAGTTCAGGATCCTGTAGGCAGGGAATAGGGCAGAAAGCAAAGCCACAGTGCTAGGTTTCAGGAGAGCAGATTTTGACTTCTTCAAATATCTGCTTGGAAGAGTCTCATGGGATGATGTCCTAGAGAGAAAAGTGACCCAAGATAGCTAGTTAATAGTCAGGGATCACCTTCTCCAAACTCGAAGAGAAGTCCATCCCAATAAGTAGAAGGTCAGGCACAAGTGCTGGGAAGCTTATATGGTTGAACAAGAAGATCCTGGCCAAACTGAAACACAAAATGGAAGCATATAAAGGGTAAAAGCCAGAACAGGTAACCTGGAAGGAATACGGAGACACTATACAAGCATGCAGAGATATGATGAGGAAAGTTAAATCCCAGCTGGGACTGAATCTGGTGAGATACACCAAAGACAACAAGAAGGGCTTCTGTAAGTACATAGGTGACAAAAGTAAGCCAGGTAACTTGCTGCTGACACAAGACTGGGAGGGGTGGCTGATACACCAGTGGGTCATGCTGCCATCTGGAGTGACCTCTGTGTACTGTAGAAATGGGGTGATCAGAACCTCATGAAGTTCAACAAGAAGTGCAAAGTCCTGCTGTGTGAAAGCAGAAAACCCAAGCACTAGGGCCTGTCCGTCTGGAAAGGAGTGTGGCAGAATAGAGCCCAGGAGGCCTCGCAAAGACCAAGTTGACCATGTGCAAGCAATGTGCCCTTGCCACAAAAAAGATTACTGGTATCCTGGGCTGCATTAAGTAAAGTATTTCCAGCAGGTTTAGGGAAGTGATCCTTCTCCTCTGCTCAGGTGAGGCCACACAGGTGAGGCCACACCTGGAGTGTTATGACCAGTTCTGAGGTCTCAAGTATGAGAGAGACATGGACGTGCTGGAGAGAGTACAGTGAAGGGCCATGATAAAGGTACAGGAGCATTTCTTGGGGAAGGAAAGGCTGAGAGAGCTGGGACTGTTCAGCCTGGAGAAGAGAAGGTTCTGGGGGATCTCATCAATGACTACAGATACCTGAACAGAGGGTGGAAAGAAGAGAGTCAAGCTCTTTCCAGTGGTGCCCAGAGACAGGACCAGAGGCGATGGACCGACTGAAACATGGGAGGTTCCATGTGAACATCAAAAAACCACATTTTCACTCTGAGGGTAACCAAACACTGTCACAGGTTGCTGAGTGAGGTGTTAGAGCATCCCTCCCTGGAGATATTAAAAAGCCATCTAGTCATGCTCCTATGTAACTGGGTCTCAGTGACCCTGTTTGAAAAGGGGTATTGAGACTAGGTGACCTCTGAAGTCTCTTCCAACTCCAGTCATTCTGTGATTCTGTGGACTCAACTTTTATGCAGTAGTAGGGTACCTAACATGAAAAGTGAGAACATACAACCGGTTTGCTACATCTGAGAGAAAAAAAAGGGTTCCCTTCTGTCGCTGCGAGCGGATGTCGAAACACGGAACTCGAGGGGTTAAAATGGCAAAAGAGATCAATTCATTTATTAAATTCAGCTTTTATATACAGAATGGATTCTCACTCAATTGGCTACTTGCTGCACGCCCCCCGCAGCTGATTGGCCACCTGGAATCCTGAGAATTTCACTACCTTTATCTTAGTTTATATAAACAAATAGATTCTTTCTCACGAGAAAGAGGTTTCTGTGCTGTCACACCCTTCAACATGATCGAAGGCAGTGTTCTGCAGTATGTAAACAAAAAACTTGAAATGGTTTTTCTGTAGAATTCTAGCTCTCAGTATTTGCACTGCAGGCTGCCACTGTTGTTTAAATGGGTAAAGTAAAATGGGAAAATATTACTAACAGGAATAAAATACCTTAATACCCCTACAGTCCAATTGATATTGGGAGTGTTCATTTGATGCTTTAGAGGTAAATGAGTTGATATTTAAAAAAAAACAAGGAATAAAAAGAAAAATGAAAAAACTGAGCAACCTCAAAAAAAAGGCACAAACACTTCAAAATTAATTACAGCTAGTCCTCAAGATGGAAATGAAGCTAGAATGAATCTCTTTGACAAGCTATTGCAATTCAGAAGAGGAAAATGAGATTGAGTGATTAATCAGAAAGGGTCATGCTATAGAAATCATTCAGTTTTCAAAAAAACTAAGAGAATGCCACAAAAGTTTTAAAATGAAGACAGCAAGACATTTCAGAGGCAAAATTTTCATGTTCCCCTCTTCACTAAACTCTTGAGATATGCTGACCATGGTTCTGCCATAATCTATCTACATTTGTTGAGTGATCCTATAATCTAGTAGGAAAATGTTACAACAAGTGCTTTGATGTCAATGATAGAAATGACAGGTATTAATGATACAGGTTCAGAAATCTACCTTTAGATTCACCAAGGTGGAGATTTAGCATCTTGTAGGATAATTTGTGCTCGGTAAAATGTGTGACAGTACAGACCCTTCCTGACACAAAACCAATTTCTTCTCATAAGTCTAAACCTTAGTTTTGCTCTGAGCATTTGGGGTCATTTGGAACAAAGCCCAGTTAAGATGCAGAAATACATTGTGTGAAGGAGAACAAGATCCTTGTATATGTCCCTGTGGTGCAGTAGATGCATTTTCTGTAGATATATCCAGGAGACGATTGAAAAGGTCACACTTAGCCCACAAATACATTCTCATTGCAAAAGAACTGAATACTTTGTATTAGGTGGCTTGATGCAAGTGATTGTGTCATTACAGCGTTACTTCCTTTTTTTAGCCATGGCATGTATTTTAGAAAAAAAGCCTAACATTTATTTTAAAGTGTTGAGTGATGGACGACACAGAACAGACCACAGTAGATTGCTCTCCTTGGTCTTTAAATTTCTGGAAATAAATGAAAGGAAAATCCTGAAGTTATCAATAATCTATCCACATGGCTTTTGTCAGTGCTGGACTCCAGTGTCACACTGTCAAATCTGTGTTCCATTTGCTGGGATTTAGGCTGATCATACCACTGTTCAATATGCTTTTCTTCTTCACTTAGTGTGTTTCTCTATGAGGCAGGTTTCCTTAAACTATAAACATTCCTCTCTTTCCTCAGAGACATTTTCAGTTTCAAAATGATTTTCCAGTACTAATTATTGTTTAGAGGTAATAAAGGGATCAGAACTACTCTGTCTCTACTCATTATTTTCCTTGTGTGTACCAAATATCACTTTTTTCCTTTTCCAGCAACAGTATCACACTGGCACCTTGTATTTAGATAATCAATAAACATTACTCAAAATATCTTTTCTGTTCATTGCTGCTAACATAAAGGCCTACTTTTAACTAAAAATTTCCTTTATTATTCCTCTACATGCATAAAATTTCACATATCCTTTTCTGAAAAAGAAGTCTTTTCTTGACTGCATTCAGTTTCCCAACTGGCCAGAGTCCTCTGGCTATACAACTATCTCATCTACTCCCTCCATATGTGTAATCAGTCTTCCTCAGTTTTTGTCTCATACAACCTGTATATCATTATTTATGTAATGATTTTCTATATTCTTCTCAGTTATGAATTGTAATGTTAAATTGCAGAGGGTCAATACTCACAATACAGAATTCACTAAGTCACATCACTTACTCAAGTAACTAGATCAGCTTTTAACTCTGTCCCGGGGGGAGGTGTGGGGCGGGTGGAACTTCTGCTTATACTAGGAGTGTCTTAGAGGCTCCGGAAGAGGCCACTGGCCAGTACAGCCGGGTACTGTGCAGATAATTCTGTCCCTTTCCCCAGCCGGTGTTCTGGCGAGTATCCACCTCCCCCCAGCTAGATGGCTTGTGCGTTACCAGGGTTATCAGAGGGCTCAGTCGCATGGGATTCCAGAGCACTTTATTCCTGAAGGGCTCCAGCGGCGAAAGAGGCTGAATGGCTTTGGGAGACCCTTGTTATAGGGTCTGGCCAGGGGGCAAGGGGCACAGGGGACGAGAGGGAGGCGGGGGAATACAGAAGGAGCAAGGGATAGGGTCAGGAGACAGGTTACGGTTAATCAATATAGAAGAATTAACATATCCAGGTAAGGCAACTCAGGTAGAGACCATTTCGCTTTCCAAGGGGTGGTTTCATACAGCGGAGTTATCCCACCAACGTCCCAGGATGGGCTCAGGTACCCCAACAAGCTTTTATAGTTTTATACTTCCTTTATATATCAGCATATTATTTCCTGCCAGGCCTCTCGAGCTGCTCTGATGATCAAATCCTGAAAACAAACAACAGTAATTCAGAGAATATGTCAGCATTTTCAAGCTCTTAGATGCAAGGTACTTGGACTTGTTAACTGAAGAAGACCTCCTTAAAGTAATCATGTAAAATTTGGAACTGTTGGAATATAAGTATTTCAGTGACATTGTATGCTGTGACTGGATCACGGAACACTCATTTCATGTGCACCTCCACCTACGTTTAACGTAATTCTCAATTCTGACACTTCAATCTAGTAATGCACCAAGAATTCCCTGATTTTTCTGAATACGCTCAGACAAAGCTAAGTTTCATAAGTAGTATGGTCTATTTCTCATTTGCAGGTTGTGTAGTTAGAGAAATGATTTTAAATAGTTGTCTATGATTATTCACATTTCAGTCCTCCAACTCTCTCTGCTGATTCTCCCAGCTCTTCCCTGCTTTCTGTGACTGGCCCTTTAAAAACCTTAAATATGTTTAAATACCTTTCCCATAGAGAGTTTATATATATCTCTTTGAACTTTATTCTGTTTGCAACAATAAATCAGAGGAAGTTGTTAAAATATGAGAATGTATGATTTGCGGAACCAGATAAAACCAGCATGTCATATTAGTTAATCCCATCAATTTGATGTTATTTCAAAGTAAAGCTAGCCACCAACTAGCTCCATGAGCCTCCTCTATGAATCACTTAAGCATGAAATCATCTGGGTACTGGCATAGCCTTAAAATTTCAAACAAGTGAAGCTCATCGTACAGTTGACGTTTAAACACATATTTTAAACATCTCACTGAACAAGGGCGCAGACCACCTGTGCAGTGGCATGCAAGGAAGAATGATTCCTGAAACACAGCTTGCCAAAAATGAAGGAAAAAACCAGAGAAGATAGGAATATGTTGTGTCTGGTAGGAGTAATAGGGGTTACTCTTGCACACCAAATGAAGGGATGATCACAGAAGCAAATTGACTGTAACATACAGAGCTTCACTGATAAAGATGGTGTGTGATGGTCTATCAGCACCATGAGATGATATCAAGAATTTTGTTTTTAATATCTTTCACCATAAGGAAGCTTTCTACAGGAAGGTAAAGAGAGAAAATAAACTTATACTCTGTCTTGGTTGACAAAACTCCTTGTTGTAATTCTAGGACACAAGGAGCTTAGTGTTCTCCTGATCCTTAAATATATTTCAGCAGCTTGATTTGACTCCTATGATTGCTCTCTACAGTCTTCATGTTCCGAGTGACAATGATTTTTTTGGGGTTTATTTTCATTAGTTGTTTAACTAGAAGTTGTGCTGAAAGTCTTTGAGGAAATTTACATTGTTTATATTGTGACCAATTCTGTTTCAATTAATTCTGAATGCATTTCACTTATCTACCAGAATTATCTGCTCAGACCTCAAAGTCTGCTCTACACTATTGGGATCCACACTGATGCTGACTCTTGATATCATTTCATGTCTGTCTCTCTACAGCAGCATTCCTCCAAGAAAGGAGGTTTCAGTTAGAGTACAAATGTTGACCCAAGACAGGCCTGGACAAAACTTTTTTTCATATGAAACTGCTGAGCTGCTGAAGTAAATTTCCTGTAGAAAAAGGCTAGTTTCAACAACTGCTTGTTTATTGTTCAAATACAGGAAAAGACCATGCAGATAACTTTGAACTGAAGTTTTGGTTTAAACAGCCAGACTTAGTTTTACTGTTTATTTTAGTAAAATAGAAACACAGCAAAACAGTTAAGAGATATTTCACTATTAATATTTCTTCTGAGATTCTGGGTTCCCATTCCAAATTAGGATTTTCACATTCCTGTGGGACAGAAAAACAGTTTTTCTCTCCCTCTTCTAGTCTTGTGCAATCACTGAAGATTGGAGCAATTATTTGATGAAGCATATTAAAAGAAATGAATTTATATTGTTGACTTACTAATGATTAAGTGGAGATATAAAAACTATTTGTAAGAAGGCTAAAACCACAAATAAATGACTGAGGGGAGTTTGAGGACTTGTCGTTAATAGGAGTGTGATGGCATCAGGAAACTAAAAACAGCTTGATCATTGAGCTAATGTTTCATGGTGGGAGATAGTAAATCACTATTAATTTTTAACAGCTTCACATGAAGTCTCTTGCCGGGCAGAGATAGTAAACAGCCAAAAAGAACAGAATCTTCACATTTCCAAATCTCTTTACTGCATTTTCCTAACTCTTGTTCAGCTGCTTTCACCTTTCAGGGCACTCTTGAAGTGCAGCTGTCCTTTCAGGTCTGTTAGGACATTCTTTTCAAATTTAACATTTCATTTCATACTAATGGATTGGTGTATTATGCACTGCCTTGCTGACACTGCTGAAGCCCAATGTACTTGGAAAGTCTTTCCAGAGACTTCATAATTTGCTGACTCCATTGTATCTGTTGAACAGTAAGAAATTCTAGAAGTTAAATGAACAGAGATAATAGATAGTTGGCACTTTCAGCTGAAAGTTCTTTCTTTTGGAAAACTCCCTTAATTTGCCTGAAATTGTTAGCAGAATTGTGCAAACTACTTCACTTGAAAAGACCTCTCCAGCTAAGTCTGAGGAGTCACAACTGCTAAGAGAGGATGTGGAAAACAGAAGCCCTCTGCTCTCTGAATTGGGTAGGGGGAGAGTGAGGTGAAGATTTTTTACAGTTCCAGGGAATCTGTGGCCACCTGAATGGTGCTTATTTATTTCAGATTTCTGAAAAATATGGGATATACAAATAAAGAGTCAAATTAAAAAAATATGGATCACCAACTCTCTTCTCCAGCAAACATGGAGGTCAGACCACAGATGTTTGTGCAATGTCACTGAAGTCATCACTTTGAACAGGTGCTGCCTGAGAGTATCAAGGTATCAGATGTTCTGGCAAATGCAGCACAGAAAAGTGAAAATGAGTGTGAAAAATAAGTTGATCTTTGAGGGAAAAATCTCTTTATTATAAGAGAGAAACCTGCAAAAATGACCAAGAAGATCAAAAGCAATAAAAACAGTGATTCCTGGGAGGAACAGCTAAAATTATTAGTCTGTTTTATTGAGTCTTTAAGACATAAAACTTCTTAGCTCAGCAGCTTAAGGGAATTTTTTTTGTCTGATCTCAAACTCAGGTGACTGACTTTGAACTCATTGAGTTTTGGATTAGGCATCTCTTCATACAGATTTAGCAGAAAAAAGTGCAAGATGTTATATATCAGTTTCATTTCTTACATTGTTAGGATACAGATAGAAAAGTAACAATACCAGCAGCATCTGATTTATAGTAACTTTATAGTGCCTTTAATAACTGCTCATTTCAAGCTTCTTCGGCAAGTCCAGGTAAAGGAGAAAATTTAGAAAAGTGTCATGACATGACAAGAACAGAAGCTTTTCTGGCATTGTTCAGGACTCAAAGGGAAAATATATAATAAATGGTAGATTTTGGATTATTAGACAAAATCTGAACGGGAAGAACAAAAAGTCCTGTCAGTATTCATGCTGGGTATTAATTTGGAGCAGTCGACACAAAGTAACACAACATTTCACACACCCTCACCCGTCTGAAAACCCTTCTGAAAAAACCAACAGTAAATGTCTTTCACACGGAGCTGCTTATAACCTAGGCCATCTTATGAGGAAAAATGCAGTGACAAATGATGAAAACAATTTCACTTCAAGATGACTCAGTTGAAATACTGGGAGAAAAAAACTTTTCTTGCAGTTTGTTCTCAGGAGTGGTGCTGTTTTACTGGAAGCTTCTCTCTGACCTGTCAGAGAAATTATGCAAGCAACCATTTCCAAAAATTGTATTTCCAAGATCTTGTTATATTTAGTGTTGGAGTTATAGTACCTCATTTAAAAATTTGCATAAACTTCAGAACATCCATATACTAAAATATATCCTGTCCATTCCCAGACTTTTTTTTTTTTTGGCTTTACTGAAAAGTCCCAGGCTTTCCATCAGTTCACTCCTAACCTGCATTGCTATGAAGAGAAGATGAATCAGTTACAGAAGGGTTTTGCAGAGATCAGGTCAGCCTTACTATGGTTATTGATATCAGTCAAATCACAAAAAATGGTAATTTGTTCATATTTTGTAGTTTATAATTTTTTTGACTTATTAACAGTACAAGGAATATTTACTTTACAGACTTCAATATCTTGTATTGTCATGGCACACACTCTAGGGTGTGTGTTCACCCAACTTCAGAGATCACTGTTCTAACCCCTAGCTCACAGGAGTGTCCTTTTTTCCCTTTTACTCATCCCAAAGGAAATTAAGGACAATTTTTTCCTCTTCTTTTAAAAAATTTTCCTAAATTCTGCATTAATGATTCTTTTTCTAGTGGTGAAAGTCTACATAATTTCTTGATTATAGCAGTAAATAATAATAACCATATATATTAAAGTGGAAAGAAGCATTGCTATCAATTTGAAATGAAAATACCATAAGCTGTGAGAAAACTGTCAGGACCCTGAGGACTCTGACACGTCCTAAGGCCCTAAACAGCCGTGCCTGCAATCCCCACCCACACCCTCTTCCCAGAGGCCCAGGAACCTTACGTCAGCTCACACATCAGCCCTTGAGCCTTGTGAAAAAATGACAATACTTTCTATTTTAATTAATGATTTACGTCATCTGTTGCAACTTACTCCCAAATAAAGTAATCCATTTTCTGGAAAGAATCTCTTGAAGGATTACAATGTGGGGCAGCAGACATTTTGGACTGTATTCTGTCATAGTTATACACTGAGATGTGTTCAACAGTTCCATCAGGATCTCCAGAATATGTCTATTTTCAGACTTGAGCATCCAGTAGACCTAACAGTAAGACAGGATCTATGTAGTATCAAGGAAAATGTGTTATGGAACATTACATAAAAATGTTATGAATTTTCCTAAAGTCTTCCTTGACTTTCTATATGACTAGGAAATAAGACAAAGAAGTACTTACTTATTTTCCTACAGCTATTTTGCTTTGATTTTCTCAAGTGGGCCAAGCAGCCAATAGCAAGGGAAATTTCTGTTCTTCCTATTCTAGCTGATAGGGAAACCCAAAGCCTTGGATTGCAAGGCATGTAACCAACTCTGACCATAAACTAGATGAATGTCATGTGATAGATGGGGAGACTACAAACTTTTCTAGAAAATCATTTAGGAAGCCCCAATATTTCTAGTGTTGGCCCTATACAGCTCAGTCTTCACAGAGCAATAATCACCACTGCAAAATAATTTATAAAACAGTAAAATGGTGTTTCCTTAGGAGAATCTTCTGCCTTCCCAAAAGAGGTTTGAGTCTCATCTGAGCCTTTGCAAGGTGCATACTCGTTAGCTGTCATGTTAACAGAAAACAATGAAAAACAGATGAATAGACTCTCAACTTCACACCATGCTGATGGCAAGAGATTGCATTGGGAGCTTCACATCAGTCAGAGGGACTATTGCCTTCAGAGTGCAGCTGAGGACAGTAGTGCCAGCAGCTGTTAAAGGCTTGCTATATAATGTAGCTTAGGATCTGAGTCCCACAGGGGAAGGAGAACTCTCCCCACCTCTGACCTTCCTAATGCAGTTAATTTAATGTAATCTGTCCTTGTTGTGCTTTGCCTCGTTGAGGAGAAACAGAAACAGAGTTCCCTGCACCACTCCTGTCACCTTTTCTTATTTCTTAATTCCTTATTTCTGGTCAGTACAGTGAAATAACAACAACAACAATAACAACAATAATATAACACATGAGGATAGAGCCTGCACAGCACAGTAAAATGTTCATCATGGCTATTGCAGTTGATAGAGCACTTCACAGATTCTTCTCAGTCCATTAAAAAAGTGTCCAGCAGAGCTTCTGCAGACTCTTTCTTCTGCCTGCTGCATATAAATACAGCCCTTGGACCTACCAAATCAAACTAGTAATTGTTTTGCATAGTGCCTCCCATCCAAGAGTGTCAACTGTGGTGCCGGAGTGCTTCAGCAGTTGGCAGAAATACCCTGCCTTGCTCCGGGTGAGTTTCTGCCAACTTGCAGGCAGAGCTGTCTTTGTATCTTTTAAAAAATACAACCTTGAGGGTTGAGTTTTGAAAGCATGTTGGGTGCATGTTCCACTTAAATGTGTCTCAATCTGATTAGGTGCGTGATGGGCATCCCTAATCATTTAAAAGGCTTTTGAAAACCTGACTATGCATAGTATAGAAACTTCTAAGAGCTTTGAAAATAAAAGTAATGCAATAGTCCAAATATGTTTTGGAATTTAGGTGTTTACCAAGATTGTCAAAGGCATACGTATGCCTGAGTAGGCTTTGAAAATGTAGATCTAGGTTGTTAAATTACAGAAATACTTAAGAAGCTTTGCAGCAACTTTCTCCTTGAGAATATTTCCTTCACTAAATGGCTGATAGACTAATTGTAGTAACTAGTGAATTAATTACTGAATAAAACTAGATGCAATTCCATGAACAAAGTACAGAAATTGGATAAATGCAAATATAAGTATACATACAAATATTTTGGTACATGAAACTTCAATCAAATTGGTCATAAGATCAGATTAAGTTTATCTTGGCATGAACAGATGCCATTATGCTTGGAATTATTATTGAAGGCAACAGGATTATATTCTGTTTCTGTATTTGTTTGATTTTCATGTTTTCAATTTTGAGCCTGCTGGGATGTTTACATGACCGATTCATCTATATGGTATTTTGAAATCTGTGATTACAAAATAGGTAAAGTACAAGAAAGTCGTTACTGTATCTGGAAAGGGATGAGACTGCATACATAGCAAAAGCACAATCAGGACAGCTGTGCTAACACAAGTTCTGGCTCTAAATGCCTGATGAATCCCACTGTTCTTCCAAGACATCTCCCCAAACCTTGCCAGTGGTGCTTTTACTGCACACATTGAAAAGATTGCCTTTTTTTTCCACCTAGCTAATAATTTATTGGTAACAGGGCACCAATGGCAGTTTCCAGAAGTTCCATTTTTCCCCACATGAATATTTCAAATTAAGTAAAGATATGGATATTTGCATAAGGCTTTGAATGTTTCCAGTATCCCTTTGTTCTCTGCCATACACTGGGCCCTAAATCTGAACTGGTTGCATGTCTTTGTCTTTCTAGGGAAGATGCAGAATCCCTGCAAAATGACACCGATTGACTCCCCTGTCCCCTGGCAGTCTGGGTGGGTTAGACTAGATCTGAACTTGGGTAGTGTTCAGTGCTGATAAATCCTGCAGGGCATGCTGCAGCCCTGCTGCCAACTCATTACTCTGAGCACTGGTATTTTGGCTTTGTATCTTGAGTTTCAGTCCTTGATTGTTAGGGGTGTACAAGAAAAATTTTGGTATACTGTACCTTTCTGTATCTCAGACACTGGGCTTTATATGGAGCTCAGCCCCTGGGCAGGCTGCTCTCCATTGCTTCTCTTGCTTCTTCTGTTATCAGTGTCTTCCACCTCAGCATGTGGACAGGCCAGAGGGTGGATTGACAAGAAATTCAGCAGTGACAGATGGCAAGTCCTACCCCTGGTGTGCAGAAACACCTTTCAGTCCGATGGGCTGAAGACTGCCTGTTTAGGGAACAATTCTCTGGAGAAGACCCTGGTCTCCAGGTTGGAAGGGGTAGAGGAATTTTCCTGTCAGGTGAGGATGGGCAGCCTGGGCTTGTACAGCCTAGGGAAGATACAGCTTTATAGATTATGACAGCAGCCCCTCAGGGCTATGGAGTTGTCATGGAGTAGATGCAGGCAGGCTTATCACAGTGCTGCAAGGCAGGAGAATGTGAAACAACAGGCATAAGTGGAAAAAAGAGAGCTTCACAGTGGATATAAGGAAATTACCTTCCCCACAAGGTGAAACAGGCAGTGGAACAGGTTGTTCAGAGATGCTGCACAGTCTCTATTCTTGAAGGTTTTCCAGATGCAAGTGGACAAAGCCTGGAGCAACCCAGTCTGATCTCAGATGTGAGACTGTTGTGAATAAAAGGATGGACATGAGACCTTTCCAACCTGAAATTCCCTGTGATCATATGACTGACTATTGTCATCTTGTTTTGGGCAGTGGACTTATGCAATCAGTGTTAGAAAAGGAGAGATGTTAAAATGTTATAAGTTTGGAAATTATGACAGCTTCAGAAATGAGAAAGGAAAGACTACACTGGCATGTTGAAAGGGGGTGATAGTGTTGCGGAATGAAGAAAAAATGAAGAAGGATAGGGACACATGGTCAAGGAGAAAGTAAATGGAGATGGTAAGAGTTGGGATGCAGAAATGAGTGATGGGCAGTGAGATGGGAAGCAAAGTGGTTCAGGGAGACACTAAAGGGAACAGGAAGATGCTAAACATTGTGAAACACTCATATTCATATTTCAGAGATGAGTGCTTCATTATCAGTTTTTCTTGGAGCTTTTCTGTTCCTAAATATGTGTAGTAAAAGTGCCCTATCAGTGCCACCAGCAAAATTCAGAACCTGTGTTAATTGCTAATTTTGTCTATTCTTCTGGAAAAAAAATATCATTAGTGCTTTTACAGTTTTCTTTCAGGGCTATGGGTAGCACCATCCCAACTATTAGTAGTGGGTGGCAATATCTCTGGCTCAGAAAGCCTGGACTAGTTCCCAGCTTTGTTGTTATCACAGCATTGTATTGTTTGACAAAAGGATAAGACTGTGTACAAAACTTTATCTCTGAAAGCACAAAGTCTGGGAATGTGAAAAAGCAAGCACTGGTTTTGTTTTATTTTTAAACATTACAAAAAAAAAAAAAAGGTGCTATATATTTTAAATATCACTGCTTAAATTAATATATTTACATTAAAACTATGGTACTGGATATTGCTTTGAAAAAGCATCTAATATTAGCCTTAGCTTTAGGCTATTTGTATGTCTGGATAAGTAAACCTGTCAGAAAAACTTTGTGGGAAGCTACTTGTGCAAGGAGCAGGTTTGGTTTCTGTCAGTCTTTCTTACTGATGCTTATTCACACAATCAGTGAGGTTTAGTGGTGGTGTAAAGTGTATACCTATAAGTAGCTTTCTTTCTCCATCCACTGTGTGCTACTGTCCACTCCCTTTTTAACCCTCTGCAGGTATGCAAGTCCTTGCAAAAAGCACCAACTGAATCCTCATTTTGCAGTAGTACTAAAAGATTTTCCACAGGCTGGATATATTTAAACATTTATATGTAGCCTAAATAAAGGAGTCATTATCTTCCTGTTGCTGAGCTGTATAAGTTGTGTGCATGGTCTGCAAGTCTCCATTTGCAGAGCTTTTCCACCACCACTGTTTTATTTAATAAGTCTCCAGATCCCATCAAGTGTGTTCTGTCAAGCCAAGTGAGGTCTGATGGCTTCTTTACAAGCTGTAACAACAAGACTGCTTAATGCCAAACATCTATATCTGAACACGTCAGATGTTAGTCCCATGCATTGGAACTCATCTGGCACCAATAAGTAGAACCCACAATTTGTTTTGAGAACTGAATTTATAAGAAGCAGATTTTCAGGAAGCAACAGCAGCCTTTTCCAAGATGCAAATTTCCTATTTGGGCTGGAAATTCTCTTTGGGACATATCATGAGTTATACATAGTACACAATGCAAGCTGTAGTCTACCATATTTTTGAGTCTGCCATATTTGACACACTTCTTACAACTATTATTCCTTGAAAAGAAGTATTCAGATAAGCTGTGTAGTTGAACTGTGATTAGACATTTGATCACTGCTGTCCCTTTCTGGGTTCTCTGTTTACATTTCACCTGTTCCCTTTAGTAAGCTGGACAAGTACTTGTATGGACATAGAGGAAACATAGGTAAAATGGAGCAAGAAGAAAAAAATGAAGTTTATTTTTCTGTTAGATCAGCAGCCTGTACAATTGACCACATAGACGGCTGGAACAGCTCAGTCAGAACAATGAAGGGACTAGGCAGGAGCAAATAGACTCTGACAGAGAAGGTGTAACCTATCCAGGAATTCCTGTAAAACAAATGCTCACCTGTCTTACATGCCCTCCTTCACTTAACACATCTGGCATATGCAAGAAATTGTAATGGGTTCAGAATTATAGTGGAACAAGCATACAGGTTTTCATGAAATCCAATGAGCCGAGTTGTTTGAATTGCAAGAGTGCTTTGTGAGCAGTGATTATCACACAGGTTTTGGCTTTGCTGGACTATGTCATTCATTCCTTTTAACACAACAGTCAGTATCCTCTTAACAATAATAACTGTTTAACAAAAAAAGAAAAAAAATTGCCCTTTGAACATGCAGTTGCAGCTCTGTAATATACTCTGTCCTTATGTTTTCTTACAGGCAACTAAGGATTAAAATTATGTTTTGTTTTGGCTTTTCCAGCGGCTTTGTGCATGAATTATGATCAGACAAATTGTGAGCTGAGTGATGATGGCTCAAGCATTTAGTAGAAAGGTTTATGGGAATCTATTATGATAAAACCAGGGAAATTGTGCATATTTAGATTTTTTTTGAATAAAAAAAATATATATACATATATATGCATTTAAGGAGAACATTCAGGTAACAAATCTGCAAAACCTGATACCTGTTGAGACATTCATTTCATAGGAAGTATGCAGCTTGCTTTTATAGGCAAAGACAGTGAGATTTTTGTGTAAAAAAAAGTAATATCAACAAATCTACGTAACAAGATTATACATTTTCTCAACAAATATACACCCTAAAATTGGTAAGTGAAACAATAAATCTGTGTTTTAATGATCAAATGCAAGTCATATCCGGAGACTGCCCATTCCCTGCCTATATGACTGCAGGAGTTTGTTAGGCTACTAGATTTTCCTTTTCATCTCGCAGAAACTGCTTCAGGCATCACTTCTGTTCTCAAGGCATGAGAATCTACCATGGCACTTTCTTGAATTCAGAAGAACTATCTGAAGAATTAACTGAAGAAATATTTGAAGAATTATAAAGATTGGGGAAGGGAGGTACACAAAAGGAGGTAGAAAATATTTTTAAAGAATGACTGATTTGAAGTGCCTTTCTGACAGATGCTAGACAAGCTGGGAAAGAGATGATGCTACACTGCAAAGAGATGACGGCTAAGAAAGAAAAATATAGGAGCAACAGGGAAACACAGAAAATACTTCTTTACGGTATGTAATTGCTCCAAGGGCATTGTTTTAACTCTCTGACCTCTACAAAAGCTAGATATATTAGCCCACAACAGAAGTTTCCCATGAGGCCCTCCTTTGTTTCTACTGTTTTAAGTGTAAAAGACTGGATTTCAAGTCCAATCCCCGTGTTGGCATAGTTTTTTGGCACTGGCTTGTTAACATTTCTTCAGTTTTAATGCCTATAAAGTATTAATTGCCCTTTTGCTCAGGATGTTTTCTGTTTTTACATGAAGTTTGCCAATTTTTAGGTATGGAAACCTGTGCTAACGTGTTATAATAATTAAACTCAAATAAACTCTAGTCAAAATGTGACATTTAATTGGGAAATATTTGAATTCTGACCTTCTCATTCACTAGGACAGCAAGAAAACCCTGCAGTGGTCTCTCCAGAATCTCACTTGCACATACAGTGCAATAGGCTGTACAGTAAGACCCAAAGATCAGGAGGGATGGATGGAGGGATGCTAACCAAAGGTACAGTCTAGCTACCGTAAATGGGGTGAAATAGGATTGGCTGTTCTCTTTCTAACATGCACTAATATTTTATATGTGTGTTAAAATAAGGCATTTTCACAGTGGCTCAAAATTATTCCACTTCAGGGATTTAAATGGAACAACTTAATGAAGTGCGTTATTTCCTGATTTAAATACTTAGTTTGGGACTTGGGGAGCAAGACTTCGTGCAAAAACTCAAGGAAATGACTTGGTTTCAGTTTGCTGAACTCTTTACCAGTGCATGATATGGGCTGCTCTGCTATTGTGGTGGTGCTGAGGATTCTGAGTGGTTTTAAGATCTCAGATGTATAATGAGCCCAGACACAAATACATGTAATAGATAAAGAATGGGAAAGTTTCAGTTTGAAATTATGATATAAACACTAATTCCTAACATGATTATCTTGAGTTTAATTTGAGCTCATATACATTAGTGTTTACAATAATTTAAGCAATTCTCTCTTTTCTCTTGTCCCATGTTTTCTGTACAAATGCATACTTCCTTGCCCCCTTAATGCCATCTGTCTGGGAATTCTCCCTGCCTGCAATCACCCCTAACTGATGAAGCAGTGCTGACTAACTGAAGAAACAAGCAATGTCTGAGGTACAGCAATATATGTATCTTTATATTCTAAAGGGGCAATATTTCTCCTTCATTTCACAGTAGTTTAATTTCCAACTTTATCCTTTATCCTATATGCTATTCCCTATGTAACTTAAATATTAATGGAACAGCATCAATATGCTTCTTGCCTGGTCAGAGGAAATAAGCACTTTGATGTCATCCTTCAGGCTCTATTTTGTGCCTTTGACCTACATCCAGCTTCATGAAGTTCTTAATGAAGTTTACTCTTAGAGCTACTATCCGTCTGTCAAATTTTCTGAAAATGGCATACAATTTCAAGTGTTTTCAGTGAGGCTGATGATTTGTCAAAAGAGTTCAAAACAATTTTATTACAACCCTGGGATTACAAAAACGTTTATGCATTTCAGACATAAAGCAGCCCAGTACTTATTGCACTGTAATAATTTTTTTTTACACTTACAGAGACATAAATGCAACATTGAATCACTGGAGAACAGCAATCCTTCAAATAGAATTGAGGTGTTTCTTGAAAAAAACATCTGAACACTGGAAAGGTACTATTTTTTCAATTAAAAAACATTCAGTCAGAAGTCAAAAACCTCACTGCGATGAACAACAAAAGTGAACAAATCCTCGCAATTAACTCTAAGGAGTAAAACTAATATTGATAGAAAGTCTATCTTTTCAAAATGAACTTCTGTCTTTCTTATGGCCTAAGTTATATCTTGTACTTAATTTTTTATCATACAGATCATGAGACACTCTCGAGGTCTGGTACAGAAATCATGGTAAGAAATTAACTTTTAAAATTACATATTTCTAGATGAATTACCTACTTATATATATCTTGCAAATGTAATCGGAAATTTTGGTAGCATAATAGATACATGTGTGTATTTTGAACAATTGGATCCAGTGGTAACTTTTAAGCCTCTCTAGTTTGGTACAGTACCTAAAATGTAACTGGGAATTATTCCCAGATTCAACAGCAAGAAGAAATATGGAAAAAAATAATGAAGACTAACGTGCATGAACCGCTAGCTGTCTATTCAGTTTCAATAAACGTGCTTCTCTAAGTGAACTAAAATGTTGAAATTTTTCATCTGGTCTAGAAATCTCAAAATATAAGATTTGTGAGATTTTCAGGAATAAGTACCTTTTATTGTGATGAAACTTAGAAGGTAAAAGGAAGATGAGGTTGGAGACAAAGGAAAGATCAGAACTTAAATTTTGCTATTGATTTTGTAAAAATGGGTAAACTCTGAGAAGTAGAGGAGAGCCACAAGCCTATTTTGAAATCCTGATGTTTTATGCCTCTGTCACTTATGCTATGTGCATCATGATGTTGTATTTGCGATTCGGCCAAACTTTTGCTAAAGTCATGCAAAACTTGCCTCGTTTAGGTTTCTTAACAAACTTTACTGTGTTGGTTAAAAGGGTTGTTAGGGTTCACAAATGTTTTGAATTAACTTGGGTACACTCTGCTGAAAATCACATGAAATTAATTATTTTTAAAGTTTTCTTTGCAAAGCAAAAAAACCTTTGGCTTTCTAGGCTGACTTTGTTCTGACTTTTTATTCACTGACCATCGATCTCCAGGGGGGAGTGATATAGATTCAAACCACAGATATTGTTCAGGAATAGCTGTGGAGCGAAAGAGAGAGCTTTGGTACCAGTTTTCCTGTTTTTCTGTCTCTGGTGCAGTATATAATACTTCTGGATGTCTGTGTGATGTGTGTAGGTCCATGTGTGAAGAACTGGACAGGAAAATTACCTACTTGCCTGCTTTTAGCAGTCAGGAATCCAAGAGGTATGGATATTGCAAATAAAACTTAAGACAAATGATTTTTATTTGTTAATTAAGCCCAGCTGATTTGTATACTAAAATGGAAAAGAAGGACCAAGAATTCTTTCAAAGACAATAAGTAGACTGAGCAGTGCGCAACTTGAATTTGAAGATTTGTCCAGAGCCATAACTCATTACAATGAGAAAAAAACCCCTTGGTTTTAGAACTGTTTGCTTTCCTGAGTTATTCAAGAAACATAGTATGCTATCCCAGTGATATCAGGGCTTGCTAATGTGTCACGATGGTTGCCTTGGGGATTATAAGACTGGATGCTAATGCTACATCTTATTTTCTTTCCATCGTCTATCATTTCCCTAAGTTCAGAAGCTTTCCCAACTTCTTGCACAAAGCAATTAGCCGCTGTTGCCAGCCTCAGTGCCTCCTTCTTGATGTCTTCATCTCTTGTCAAAAGAGAAAAAAATAATATTAATACATTCATTTTTAGCTGAATTCTTGGAAGCATTCTTTGAGGAAAAGCTGACCTTTACCATTCTATACTACCTTCACTTTTCCGTCTTTAAATCCACAGTCTACAGTAAGTTGTGACTTTTTCTCAGTGTCTTACTGAAGTAATTTCCGTTCTTTCTGCCTACTGCAACCAAAACATTTAAGCTTATGCTTCCTGATTTCTCTCCCTTTCTCCAGTAGCTTTATTTATATGTATTTCTTTCACCAAGCATACAAAAATTTTCCACTAGTACTCAAAAAAGCTTCATTTTCTCCTCCTTCCATGTGTTGAGTTTTTTCTAGCTACCTGTTTCTCAAGGTTTGTAGTGGGAAGGTGTGAAAAACAACAAAACGTTTCATAATTTGGAGCTTCACATACTTCAGGGAATGTTTCTTTAACTTTCTTCATGGAAAACTTAATTTGCTCTGAATTTTCAGTGGAAGCTTTGGCTGCCAGTCGTTTCAAGTCTCGGATTCTATTGAACATCTTTGCCACTACATTCCATTTAAAAGCTGAACTGATCTACTTACTCTAGAGTTGGACTGTTCATCACAGATGATAAGAGGATTGAAACAAATATGAAATCACTCTATTAATGACAGTCCATATTGCTTACTAGTTATTTTCTTCATTTTTTCACTGTCTTCATTTACCTTCTTTATCAAAAGCTGAATTTATCCAGACTTGGCAGTAATGGATTCCACAGTCTCACTAAATCTACAGGGAATTGCATTTCCTTACATCATGAAAAAATTAACGTTGCTGAAGGTAGAAATAATGGCCTGATATTTGTATTATGAAGAATGGTGTAATAAGTTAGGATGAACTCTGAGTATTTTTGGAATCCACCTAAAATAGATGAGGAAAAATACAACTATCACTTTACCGCATAGAAGTACTGAAAACAAAGTGATACTGTTAATGGAGAAAAAAGCCCCCAATGCCCGTGTGATCAGAACATGCTCTTAAAAATAAAGAAGTGGATTTCTTAGATGGTATTGCATGAAATTTTAATAAGTAGCATTGATTTAGAATCTAAGATGGATTATTCTGTGCTGGGGTATTACATTTGGAAAAAACTAGGTATTTCTGGACAGTGAAAAATTTGGGTAACTTTGGCACTGCCAAAAGGACAGGAGAGGCTGATGATACTGTCACTATGAAGCAGAGGTATTTTCAGGCACTGAAGGGATTTAACGCAGATCCAACAGGATTTAGTTGAGGTGCAGCTGCTAACAGTTGCACCCAGAGAACCTGTTCAGTGACTGTGCTTTCTGGCACACTGGTCCTACTAGCACACTGGTCATTGAAGCATCAGATTTGAGCTAACAAACTGTCACAGAAAGCAGAACATGGTGCAGCTATTCTGAGTGATTGTGCTCACATAAAACCCAATAGCTGATGTGTTACAAACTATTAGATTCAGACTTACTGTGTGAAGAGCTGATGCTGGCATCGGGCAGAAGGGTTGAAAAGCATCTCCTGCTTCTGCACTCCTCAAAGGCATGTGGTCCCATGCTCCTCATCCAAAGTGCCAGACCCAGCAGCCTATGGCTGCTCAACTTAGGCTCTACCGCACAGAGAGAGAAACATTCGTACCACCACCCGAACTGAGGGCTGCCCTGCTGCCATACATTTGTGTTCACTCTGTACCAGCTGGGACCCACCCTGGCTCCAGATCCACAGTGCATGGCATATTTGGCTGTACACCGACAGACATTTCAGGTTATAAGTATGTTTCATCTAGAAGTGGGTTTTTTCACTCTGGGTGTGCTGAATGTTTTTCAGCTGAAGTCTTCCACAGCAGCTCTCTGTCTCAAATTACCTCCTTCTGACAGTGGGACAAGAAGAATTTAGCTCAATTGTTTCTTAAATTGTGATTGGACTAAAGCAAGCCTTGTTTTGCCATATGGAAAGGGATAATAATTCAGAGAATTTCTAGTGTCTAATTCACTAGAGTAAGAGTAGGAACCGGAACTTAGGCAAAAAAATCATATCATCCTGGTGTAACTGTTAAAAATCTGACAGAAATACAAGTGCAGTGTTATGCCTGTGTGCAGTGCAATAGTTCCATCCTCCCCTGATGCTTCTACAGCAATCATAGAGTGAAACTTCTCTTCAACACAACAACTTAATCTTCAGCTGGCCTGGGCTTTGGGGTCTGGGCAGTACTTTCCTTGTAAATCCTTTTTCCCCTTATTGGGGACCTCCTGACGTGGTGGAACTGCTTTTCTGTGCCTTCAGGGTTACTCATGGACAGAGACAAGGACTATCAGAGGAGGTTAGAGGATCTCAGGAAGACATGGGAGAGTTTAAAATTGGGAAAAAAAAAAGAACACAGAAGAGGAACAACAGAGATGAAAGTATTGAGAATAGAGAAGCTAGTAAGATCAAAAGACGGGGCAGGGGCCTCTGGTGATAAGAGCAAGAGATGGAGTCTAACTGGAAAATAAGGAGTAATTAGAAGAGACAGAATAATCTGAGAGAGGGTGGAGATGTTTGAAATCATCACAGTGTTAGTGTGTGGAAATGAAGCCAAGAGCTGCATGTCCTAATAATTTCTTTGCTGTTTTTCCAATGAGATCTCAAGGCAAACTAAATGCTTGGTCCAACAGAGGGGGTCATCCACCACTCTTTACATATAGATTGCAGAGAGAAAGCTGAAATATTGAGTCAGGTCACTCTGAATGCCTCACAGTACTCATATTTTTAGAGGAGAGCTTTTATAGGACTGTCAGGTGTGAGAGCTCAGAGCTCCTGAAGACAAGAAATGACATACAGGGAATCTAGAGGATAAAGAGTTATCACTCAGTGATTCAGCTTGGAAGGGCATTGTGAAAGTGGCTAGCTTGGTGCTTGCTGGAAACTGGGGACAAAATTTCTGAACTGCTTTTAATGAGACTATTCTGACTCCTGTCACCCACCTCCCTGGTTTTAGCAGTCCTATATATAAAACACATCATCAGTTAGCAGAAAGAGATTGCTTCACCCTATAGCCCAGATATTGTCTCAGGGCAACAAACAATCTGTCCTGTAGGAAACTCTAAATATGGCAGCTTTTCCTTTGAATTTGCAATATCTTATAAGTCAATTGTCACTGAATATAATACTAAACGTTTATCTAATTGCAGTAATGTGTTGTTGTGTATTTACACACAGCTGTATGGATGAAGTCTGACTCTTCTACAGGTGTCTGTATCATATCTTCCTTGCCATTTTAGAGTTTTTTTAGAGTTTTAGGGTACTAAATTTCCATCTAAGAAATTTTGCTCATAGCTTTTAGTATTTAGTATTATTGCTTCTTTTGTAGGTCATTAAAATGGAATAGGAGGATGTATGTGTAACTAGGCTTTTATATTTCTAGAGTTAATGGTGTTTGAGAGGAAAATAGATGTTTTACAAGCATGGAACGGTTCCAGAGAGAATATATTCTGCTGTGTGCTAACAAACTGCTATTCATTACACATTGCATGGATGAAATGATGTAGAGTAAAATGCTTTTGGGAAACAGAAATAGCTTCCCCTCATAGAGAAGACCTAATTGCATGGCAGTGTTCATTTGGAAGAAAAAAGTGTACTATGTCAGTACTATAGCTATAGATATTCTATAAACATACAAACACACATACACAGATGTAGAAATTTATAGATTCACACTCTCTATTTGCAAAATCTCCTGTGTAAATCTCTGTTTGAAGTACAGCATCTTCTTCTTGGATATGTAATGTCATAAAAAAAAGCATTTGAAGATGTCATTTCACTTATATATTGCTCAAAGACAGTAGAAAAATTTAATAATGGATATTTGTATGTGCTGGTAGTCCTCTGATCTGGAAGCCCTTAACAATTCACATTACTTTAGTCAGGGAAGAAGCTGCCTGAAGGATGGGAAAATTAATCTATAAGTGTCTGTAGGATAATGGATCATTATTAGGTTCATGATTCTTTGACAAGATATGGAAATTCCTCATTGTTGAATAAATTATATCATACAAATCTATTGTTTTTAAAATTTATTTGAATACTGTTAACATTTCTCAAGTTCATTAAGGAATATAAATTATCTAGTAGTAGTTTGAGATATAATACATCTCAGTCTGTGTACTAAGCTTCTAAGTGAGCAGCAATCTATTCACTAGTGAATAGATTCCATTAAAAATACCTTAATTAGGAACAGAATTATGAATTTGTATTTAGCATTGAATCTACTTTTATGAAATTATAATTGACTTTTTGAAATAATGATGTCAGTAAACTAAGAAAAAGTCTGATTAGTAATTGGTTAAGGATTTATAAGGTTTTCCCTTTTCAGTCATAGGCTGGGTTTTTCTCCATTTTGCCTATCACTGTGACAAATACAAAACACATTCATGGGTCTTATTATGAAATATATTTCCATTCCTTTACTTAAAATTCATTTTAGGACAACAGACTTTTAGCTGTTCAAACAAAACAGTTTGAAGTACCTCTCTCTCTGTCCTGCACATTGGAGACCAACCAAAATAAACTGATAACACGTCATAGAAAATAGTAGTATGGCCCTTTGGAGGTACTATAAGTGAGCTGATTTATTCTTATATTTTTCTTTTTGAAAAGAAGAGTTTTAAAAACATTTACAGTAACTGAATGGGATTTGGAACAGTAGCATAAAAAACTGTGAAGTGGATTGGGATTACGCTGTGTTTAGAAAGAATACAACAGACTGTAGATGTTTAAAAATTCACCAAAAATAATTGTCTTTGGTAAGTATATTTGTGATGTTACCTTGTAAAGATGTACACCTCTATCTCTCTTTCTGTCTTTGTCTCTTTTTTACCTTTACTTACACCTAATTAGTAAAACTGCTATCTTTTAAAGTGCTAATTCCTGGAGGCAGGTGTGGATCTGCCACTTTATTCAGATCAGTTAGAGGGTGCTGAACTTTGAAAGAGAACAATTAATACAGACACTATTCACTATCAAATAAGGCTTCTTTCACTTTCAGTTTTCAACTGCTCTCATCTTCGGAATAACTATCTCTTTATCCTCTGTTTCCTTTTCAAAGATGACAATATCTGCTATACATTTTGTAAGGATGGATTCATTCCTTAGGGTGACAAGTATGCATTAGATGTTTTTCACCTTTTTCTTTGGGAAGGACTTTTCTTTCTTGTAGAGTAGGCTAAGGTTTGAATCCCAAACTCCTCAGTGAGGACTTTGAAAGCTGTGACAGACACTTCCTCTGCCCTTAGTTCTGTATTAGAAAGACCATGACAGATACGGGGATTACTTGATCTTTTTACCCGGTTACTCCTTGCCTTTGGGATGGGATTATCAAAAAGACAGTGGATTAATACTCACAGATCAAGATCACAGCTGAAGACCAGACCCTGTTGTTGGACTGCTCTTGGTGAGTGTTGGCTTTCACACTGCAGGGAGAAGTTGCTGAGGAATGTTTAAGTCCTTGTTATGGCAACAGTTATCAAATGGAGCAGTTGCCTGCTTTGTTGAGGAAACTGCAAAAGCATTCAAAAATACATTTACAAACTATGTGCATATTATTTCAAGCACATGCAAGGATTGTGTAATGATAAAACAGATTTGCCTGAGAAAGTCTAAATTCAGAACTGTCTCGTGTCTGAGAACACTAGGTTGCCTCTAGGTCACACCAAGTGGCAAAAGAATGGAGGTGAAGCTAAGAATGTGTCATTGGATTTAAAGCTTATGTTGTTCTGGGTTACATTTGAGTGAACTTTACTGATTTAAGAATATTTATATAACACTCCCTCAGAAACAGAACAATTCAGTGTTCTTGCCACGATACATTTAAACTATAAATTCTAACTACATTTTTACAATGCAATGTTTGGATAGCTGTTTTAAACAATAAAACTGGTACATGTATCTGGAACAGATGCTGACCTGGGATATACTGTAAAACGAATAAACAGTTTTTTTCATTCCCCTAAGGCTCTGAATGACTTCCCTGAGCAGAAAGACAAAACTGGGTACCAAATACAAATCTTAGCAGACTGCTAGTAGGCTGAATGCATTTAAACTGACTCATAGTGATGGCTTAACTCTCTTATCTATGCTGATTTATGTCCACAAAAAATGCAGAATAAAAGCATATCAATGCAGACAAAAATAGGTATACATGAAGTAATTGAAAGAGGAGATAGAGTAAATAAAAAAAAAGAAGATATAGAAAAGAAGAATCATATTTCCTCAAGTAAGCACTAAATCAGAATGGAAACCAGTTCATCATATCTATAAGAGGTACTGTATCATGAAGAGAGTGATTTGGAATATACTCTGAAAACATAGTCCTAGAAGCAAATTCTGCTCCTGCTGGAAGTTTATTCTTCAGTTCAACAGAATTAATATTTGGCACATAATAAAAAGCCTCTAGACTTCTTTAATAGCTTACCGTACTCACCAAGTCTTTCAACTGACATAAAGACAAATTTAATTTTATAGCTGGTTTTGGATGTGGCTATGAATTATAGTCAGGTTTAAATATATTTCCATTTCCTCTTATAGATTTGTGACAAAAGTCTTTGGAACAAGCTGAAACTATATTTGAGCAAGACAATTTTGTAAACAGAACTCTGGTTAGGAATCTGAGATGTTACTTAGTGCAATATATTTTGGCTGAAAGGACATCTTGAAATTATTTGACTCAGGAGTTCTCAGGAGCACTCAGGAATTCTTATTGCACATTTATTTGCCCAAAGAATAACTCCTATTGTCTGTCATAGAGAGACACCATCACCACCAAGTGAATGACAGTCCTGGCTCAAAATCAATTTACATTTATTGCAAAACATTTGAAATAACCTTCTGTCATGAAATAAAATAATGTCCTCAACCTGATGAGTGACTGCAGCTAGTGCCTCCTCTCAGTAAATGCTTTGCTGTCAGTGCAGTGAGAGTGTATTTTCCCTTATGCTTTGTTATAGGGTGTAGAAGAGCAGTGGAAAAGAAAGGCCTTCTGTTGGCATTGCTGTGGCTTCTGTTTGCCTGACTCAGTGGGAATCACTGAAGGAAGAGGGGGAACCCAGGATCATGACAAGCAAGGGTGGTATTAATTCCTAACATTATATTTTACTGTGCTCTGCCCAAAAGATCAGAGTACCCTGTCTTCTGAAGGGTTATCACATTGGTATTTCTATTCTGAGAAACTGGAATTCCCTATGACCCTTAGTGGAGTTCATTAAGGGAAGAGGCAGATAACTGAAAATAAAGCCTTTGGCTGATCTGCAGTTGCTTCACTGTTGGCTAAATACTTTTAAATATGCAATAATTTATGTTTTATTCTTGTAGTAGAATTCAGGAGCAATGTGTAGGTTAGTATAAATGACACCTTTTTCCTTGTGGTAAGGTCTTCTTAAGTCTTCCTTGCTTCAACATATATGGAAGAGATGACATTGGTGTAATGCACAAATGATGAGTAGGAGTGCCAGGGAAAGCAGAGTTGTGCACAGTAAGGAGAAAGGGCCTTTTTGAATGGGACCCTGCATGTCCTGAGGAGCAATAGGCAAGTTATTACCCATGTTTGTTTGGGTCAGTGCTGAGCAGGAGTGGAAATGAAGACAGTTAATAACCATTTCACATTTAACTGAACACATCTTCTGAAATGATGCTGCTTCTCACCACCTGCAGGGGTTGAATGTGAGCAAGAATGACCACTGCGAATACCTAGGTAAATAAAAAGGTTGGAAAGCATTAACTGCACCATGTAATATTCATTTGCTACTCCTTTCTGGAAAGCATTGGCACTTGTCTTGATGTTATTGAAATCTGGATTTATAAATCCAGTGCAAATATCTTAACCAGGTGTGGTGCCAGAAGAAGCTTTATTTGTTACATCTTTTTGTTTCCCTTGTGAATCAACAGTCTCAAACATCTGAGATATAAGACTGCAGAATGTTAGTATTAGGAAATGTAGAAAATATGAGAACTCGATAAAATATTGCAAAGATTATTCTTCCAGCACAAGTTGCTTAAAGGCTGAAAGAATCCAAACTCTTAAATTGTTTGAATTATGAAGTGATTGGGGAAAATGGGGAAACATGACATAGGAAGAGCTAAAGAACAGTTGAGTGCCAGGAAAGACGGAGGCAGCAGGTGGAATGTTCCTTGTGATCATTGTGAAGTGGGAGTACCCTTTGGATCACCAACCAGGTGAGCAAGAGAGGAAGTACAGATGGTGATGTTTGCAACATGTCCTGAGGCCTTTCTCTGTTAAAACACCCTGTGAAGCCTTGATTTGAAGGCTGGGATCAAGGAGCACTGATCTTTTTGGAAACCACATGAACCTTCAATGCATCTGGCCTGTATTAGGAACAATGGGTAAATTGAAGAGAGCATGATAACTCTACCTGACAAATGCAACTTTGGAGCTCTGTGAGGAAATTATAGTGGACATGTTTAGCAGTTCTAATCTTAGATTTGTGACTAAAGACGTGCTGTTAGGTATGGTGTAGGTGTAGAAATAATATAAATCATTGACCAGGGGGAAAAATATTTCCCTTTAATTGCTGAGATAAGTATATCAGAGACATGCATTCTTTGACACTTACAGAGACATTTATAAGCCTGCAAGCAGAGAGCACAGACTTGTCTTACTATGGCATGACATCAGGTTGAAGGAAATTTTATTTCTCTATAGGTCTGCTGCTGGGGAAAGGAGCAGTGGGAGGAGAGTTGAGCAAAATTCCTGCTATGGAATGGCTTAAAAGAAAAAAAAAAGGTGAAGCTTATGAAGTTTGATATTACTGTCACTAAGAAGGAGTCCAGATGAGCCCTATTGCGAGGTCTCACACAAGTTTCAGAGCAGTTTAATAGCCACCAACTGAACAGTGACATTTCAAAACAGTTACTGGGGCATACACTTCAATATATCCATGAGGAGAGACATCAGGAGAGACTGACTTAGACAGAAGGACTAACAAATTAACTCTCATTTTTAGGAGAAGTCACGACTGCCTTTTCTGAATTCCCTTCTGGCAACTGAACACAAAAACGTGACAGTGAATTTTGTCATACTGTCCTCCTGCAAATAGGATTTCTGACAGTTTCACTGACCATACTAGTACTAATCTGTGGAAATAGGCAAAAAATTGATTTATTGATAAAAGTAAAAACCAGATAAAATCATTTTACTAACTATATAGTCTGTGTAGTGTTCAGCCAGGCTTTAAAAAGGACTAGTGTTGCATGTTGGGTTTCAGTTTATTTAATAAATAATTATGTGATTTGTTCCAAAATGTTAAAATCAGGTTGAGGTCAGAACTTACCCAAGAATAACATACTGAAATGCAATGCCACCCATAAAACGTGCTGGTTAACTACTCTTTGGCTTATGTTTTCCAGCTTGTAGATGTACCCTATTTCATAGAGTCACAGTCGGAAGGGAACCTCAAGGAACATCTGGTCCCACTTTTCTTGGAAAAAAGCATGGTCTAGATAAGATGGGCTATTTTATCCAGCTAATCTTAAAAGATTCCAATGTTGAAGAATCCACCACTTTCCAGGGGAGATTACTCCAAAGGCTGATTTTCTCATTGTGAAAAATCATAGTCTTTGTTATTGTTGCTGCTTTGAAGTTTCTGTGAAGAGTGTGTTTTTTCCTATTATTATTTCAGGTAGATTTTCATAACCTTTTTGGAAGTCCAAGAAACATGCTAATTTTTTTCTAACAGATTTGCCAAACGTGTGCAATGAGCTTGCTCTGAAATGCAGACAGCACTAAAGACTTATTAGTTCAGAATTCAACTGATAATTTATTCTCATCACTTTTTTCTTTCACATGTGTTAGCTCTGATGAAAGTTAACTAGAAAGGCAACAGCTGCAAAAATACTCTAGCAATATTTATTACTTTGTTTAAATGAACTTACATTCCTCATTTGTATAATTTTTATATCTTCTGTTTATTTAAGTGCTTAGGTTTTGTTGACTTGTCTGTTTTTGGGAATGAATTCCTAAGCACCAGCCTACACTGGCTCAAAAGGCTCAACTCTGCACCAGCAATTTCTCATGTCAGGTACGCTTATTCTTTATTTTATGGAAATGTCAGCTAAGTACCCACCTTACACTGAAAAGTTAAATAGATGGAGGTCAAAAACAAGTTCACCACTTCCAACATATCAGTGAATGGACAGCTCAGGAATTGGTAGGCTGCAATATATATTTTGTACGGCTAAACATAGTGACAATATAGGCCAGTAGGTAAGGAACAGCACAGTAAAACATTATGTTTCTAGTATGTTCTCATAATATGTGATAATGACTAGTAACACCTGTGAAGATGAGGTTAAAAAACCCTTTTTTTTTTGTTTCTTTCACAAGTTTTGTTCTTTATTTGGTATTTTTGTGACTCCAAAGCACCTCTGAAATGGCAGTTCAGACAATCTCTGATAACAGGAAAGTAACAAGGTGAAAAAAACCCTCAGAGTGAAGTTATTTTCTTTCTTTATGTTTCTTTCTCCTTGGACGGGAAGAGGGATAAATAAATGTGGCTTGCTGTTCAGACTAAACCAAAAAATTAATATTTGCACTATTTGCAGAAAGACTGGAAAAGACATTTCAAATGCTTAACACCCAGAGGTGAAGAGGAAGCTTTCTGCTTTTGAGAAGCCCGTAAGTATTTCTGGAGCGGGACAAGAAGAATGCATCTGACACTGATTTTTTGTAAGAAGGAGTAGCTGAAGAATAGTAACCATAAAAATTTGCCTAAATATTCTGATTCTCAGTTTGTTTGATGGGGACCCTTCATATGGACAAGTTGATTTACACAGATACTTAGAGAAAAGCCAAAGTCTCCCTGATGTTCACCTTATTGAATGCAGCAGGCTGGGATCTGAAATCAAGGACTAGACCATGTTCACAGTGTCTTCTTTCATGGGCTTTTTGTCTGTTTTGAATATGCAAGTGGGAGGTTAGACCTGTGAAAGTATGCTGTCTTGTTTCTTTTGACTGTGCTAGCTGGGAGATAGGGCTGGTATGAGACTTTGTGGTCCCCACAAAAACTGTGTTCCCACCAGGCCTTTTGAGGGCAAGGGTTGTGGTGGTCATAGCTAGGAATGATGCCTGTCCATCTTGGCTTTGAAAGGATCCTGGTAGCTACTGCACACTATAGCAGAAAAAAAAAGTGTCTGTGTTATGACTAAAGAGATGAAGAAGCTGTCTAAAGTAAAAAAGTAAGCCTTTCAGCTGCTGAGTAGCACAGTTTCCCCCTTTGGAATGTGTATGAAGGGAAAAAGAGCTGCAAAATTCAATATATGTATTTTGCTGCTATATAAAAAGAAGGTAATGATAAAAGATTATTCATAGTAAAGAAAGAAATTTCCACTCTAAAATGCTGTGCTTCAAAAAAAACCACATTAATATTATTGAAGAGAAAGACAGAGAAAAGTATTTACTGATGAATGAATGAGCATAAACAACATTCTGCAATTTGCTCTGCACAATACTTGGAAATGCATTTAAAATTGAAAAGCACTTTAGCAAATTAGCTTGATCATTGGAGTATCATCTGAGGGAATTTTAACCTTGAACCAGTTTAGTGAAATCCTTTAGACTGCCATGAAGTGAAATTATAAGAAGAGGAACTATCCAACAATAAAGTCAAAGAATTGCTTTCTTGATTATTTTGCAGTGCTTTATGAGATGAACGGGGGGTTGGGGTTTTTTTCTGTTAAATAGAATATGGGAAGTATAGGAACAGTACTTGATTCCTAGTTTCTGAAAATAATCAGAAGTTAGAAATATACATATACCATGAGAAAATCTTTTATATACATATATATATATACTGTAGGCAAGAAAGCACAATTGGGAATATAAGAAGAGATCGCTCTTGCTTTTGATGCAGGTAAGCAGAACTGATTGAAGCTTTCAGAATATCTCTGTTTCATTTGTTTGCCAGAAAACCAAATCGGTTGTGCATAAAAGGAATTCTCTTAGCACTCAATGGTGAATAGAACAAACTGTATATATATTCCTGTTCCCAACCTCTTTTAAATGAGTAGCAAGCATCAAGAGAGAACATTTGGCTGAAACACTACAATAATCTGCAGTAATCCAGTGGGATGCAAGTTAGAGACCTTTCAAGACTGCCTGCCAGCCTTAATGTGAATGTGTATTTTTTTCTCAGCAAGTCCTATCTTGTGCAGTTCAGCATGACCTGGAATGTATGTCCAGCTACAGTTTTTGCTTAATGGCCAGTTAACTACTTCTAAACTGTTGTATTTGTTTACCATATTTCATAAATAGTCAAGACAAACACTTTCCAGACATGTTTAAATCACTCCAGCTGCTCCATTTTATGGTCATGTAACTCACAGTACTACTTCTGTTCTTTGATAATATGACAAAAACATTTAAATCAGACAAAAAACTTAGTATGTAACTAAAAATGGCCACTTATTTATTCAAATAATCATTGTTTTGCCAAACATTAAGTGTTTAATCACATTTGTGTAATAAAAAAACCCCATAAAAATTCCTGATCATCCATTTAATTTGTAACGATGTAAATTTAACACAATTTGCTTTACTTCTAGAGCAAATCAGTATAATCAATTTGGTTTTGCTTCTGTTGGGAGTGAAAGATGTGTTTTAGTTTCATTGGAAACAAAATTAAACATAAGATTGTTCAACATTTTAATTTTTTTTTAAGTAGAGCAATGAAATAGCTAAGAAAACTTTAAAGATAAGCTTAAAGTGGACTCTCTTTTAGCTTAGGTTCCTGTAAATTAAGAACAAAACAACCAGCTATAGTATCTGTGTTCTGCTAAATAATTTACTTGGTACTGATGTGAGAATATCTATTTTTTCATGCTCAATGGAATTGGCATTCAACGTCACACTTGAAAACATTTTCCTGAAGTTATTGAATTGATATCCAGTATAATGGATCAAAGTAATCATGTGTGAAATTTCTAATTAGTTCACTATGAAACTGGAAAAAAATTATGACCCTACCACTATTTACATATTAGGAGTTTAAAGAATGAAAGGGAACAACAGTAAATTGCTTGATTTTTATGCTACGTGAATTTTGAATTATTTTCATTTTAACAGTAACTGGTGAGGAAGATACCTTATTTTATTCTGTTCTTCATGCAATTACTTGTACATGTGCTTTCAATGACAACTCATTTCTAAGGGAATAGGAAACATGGAGACAGATGCTTTGAGGAGACAAAGTAGAAGCTAGTGAAAACAGAACATGAAATTACTCCTAGGACAAAGGAAGCTAACATTTTAGTTGCAAAGATGAATAGGTCCTTCCTCTGGAAATGTTTGCCTGCAGAGGAGAGACTTTTCTTTAATAAAAATGTTTTTTACTGATATTGAGCTATGGCAATCCTGAAGCTCAAGTAGCAGGGTGTGCACAGACCTGTGGTTTCTAGCAAGTGTGGACAGCAGTTTATCTCTGCAGCTGATATTAATAAGATGTCATGATAAAGTGACTGGGAGCAGATTGTGCCCTATTTCTAGGCAAGATGAAGCAGGATTAAAATCCCATCACTAGAGGTAAACACAGCTGGATTTTGCATGGTATGCTGAGTAGACCTAAGGTGCAATGACCAATCTTCCACCCACTTTCAAGTGTGCAGGGATGATAAGAGCAGAAAATAGCAACAGCTGGACAAGTGGAAAGATGTGGGCAAGATGCAGATATGGTGAGGGACCTGAAGCAGCAGTACTATCTCTATGAATTAACTTTTTACAGATGTTAAACTCATAGCTTGTATCACCTCCTAACATTTCTAAATTGACCTAAAATCCTCCATTGAAACTGCCTATATAATATTATTTTTTAATTATAATGCAGAAGAAACTCAAATCTAGTGACTTTCTATGATGGAATGACTACATCAGTGGGCAAGGGAAAGGCCATGGATGTTATTTATATAGAATTCTGTAATGCCTTTGACAAGTTTTTTCACAGTACTCTTGTTAGCGTAGGAAAAAC
>VZTJ01004585.1:0-39624 GCA_013397795.1 Orthonyx spaldingii
CAGAAGGATGCTGTGACGGGCAGCATAACAATGACATTTAACAAGAAGAAATTATATATGCACTGATTAAGAAACAGTCCAAATAGGCATTGGAGTTACATCCCCTCTCCTCCCATTTTGCTGTCTATGTTAGTCATTTATCAGTTGCATTTTTCAAAGTTAGTAAGACAAAAGCAGTCCTCTTCTCAGTCCATGAGGCTTCAGTCATAGTTCCACTCCCCTGTCCAGCTGAGGAGGGGAGTGATGAGGAGCTAAGGTGGGCACCTGGTGGCCAGATAGGATCAAACCCACCACAGATGCACCTGAGGGAACTGGCAGGTGAAGTGGCAAAGCCACTATCCCTCATATTTGAAAAGTCATGGCAGTCTGATGAAGATCCCACTGACTGGCAAAGGAGACACATAACCTGTATTATTAAAAAGAGAAAAAGAAAGATCCAGGAACTACAGGTTGGTCAGTCTCACCTCTATGCCCAGCAAGACCATGGAGCAGATGTTCCTTGAAATTATGTTAAGGTATGTGGAAAATTAAGAGGTAATTGGTGTTAAGCAACATGACTTTAAGGGCAAATCATGCCTGAAAAATTTGGTGGCCTCCTGTAACAGGATTACAGCATTGATGGATAAGGGAAGAGCTACTGATGTAATCTGTTTGGGAGTTGTGCAAAGCATGTGACACTGCCCAGAACAACATCCTTATCACTGAACTGGAGAGACACAAATTTCATAGACAGACCACTCAGTGGGTAAGGAACTGGCTGGATGGTCACACTCAGAGGTGCAGTCAACAGTTCAACATCCAGGTGGAGATCAGTAATGAGTGGCCATTCCTTAGGCCTTGTTTCTGAGATGGGCATTGTGTAACATCTCTATTGGTGACATGGACAGTGGGATCAAGGGCACCCTCAGCAAGTTCACTGATAGCATCAGGCTGTGTGGCGGAGTCAACATGCTGGAGGGAAGGGATGGCATCCAGAGGGACCTGGACAGGCTTGAGAGATGGGCTAGTATGAAACTCATGAAGTTCAACAAGACCAAGTAGAAGATCCTGTACTTGGGTCAGGGCAACCCCCACTATCAATACAGGCTGATAGAGAGCAGCCCTGCCAAGAAAGACTTGGGAATCCTGGTGGATGAAGAGTTGAAAGCGGGCACTTGCAGCCCAGAAAGCCAATCACAATCTCTGTATCCAGAGCAGCGCGGCCAGCAGGTCAAGAGAGGTGATTCTGCCCCTCTAATCTGCTCTGGTGAGACCTCACCTGGAGTGCTGCATCCAGCTCTGGGGTCCCCAACACAAGAAGGATGTGAACTTGCTCAAGTAAATCCAGAGGAGAACCAGAAAGAAGACTGGAGGGCCGGAACACCTCTCTTTCTATAAAGACAGATGAGGAGAGCTGGGGTTGTTCAGCCTGGAGAAGGCTCCAGGGAGACCTTATAGCACCTCCCAGTACCTCAATGGGGCCTAAAAGACAGGAGACAGGAGACTGTATACAAGCATGTGTAGTGATAGGACATGGGGAAATGGCCTTAAACTGAAAGAGGGCAGGTTTAGATTAGATATTAAGAAGAAATTCTTTACTGTGTAAGCACAGAGACACTGGAACAGGTTGCCTAGAGAAGCTGCAGATGTCCCATCCCTAGAAGGGTTCCAGGCCAGGTTGGGTGGGGCTTTGAGCAACCTCATCTAGTGGAAGGTGTCCCTGCCTATGCCAGAGGGGTGAGAACTAGATGATCAAGGTCATTTCTAATCCAAGCCACTCTACAATTCCATGGTCTTAACAGAAAATGAAGTATTTCTAAAAAACCAAACAACTGTCTTACCTTGGCATCTGATTGTAGCAGTGTCTCTGTTCCTAGAAGCATTAGCTTGCTCTGACACTTGGTAGAAAAGAAATAAAACAAAGTTTGTTTACTCTTACCTTTTGTAAGAACAAAACACAATTCTTAGAAATTTAAACACTACTTTTTAAATATAGACTTTTGACTTGGATCCTATCACATCCCAGAAAGGCAATTAAGAAATATTTTGAAATCATAGCACAGTAAGTAGGACTTAATTAACCAGAAAGTAGAAAAGTAGCAGCTAAAACAAGATGTATCATTTGAGTAAAAAGGCAAGTTATGAGGGAAAAGTTCATATGGGGAAAGGCATTGACAGATGAAGAACATGAGAAACTGGGAAGAGAGTCATGGACAAGGCTGAACAGGGAAGCTGCTGAGAAGTTCACACACTTTCTGCTACTCTTCTGGCTCTCCAAACAAAGCAATCACCTTATAAGACACATTTTTAGTTTTAAGTTTTTTAGGGCAGTATCCTGTACAGTTCAGATGTGGTCTGATTTTTGTGTGCACTACATCAGCTCGCATGACTGCAACAGGGTGTATGTGCAGTGTGAAACTCAGGCCACCACAAATATCCAGGAGATACAGAAGACGTAAACAGGAGACACGTGCTAAACTTTCTTTTTTTCTGTCACCAATTTAACCTGCCCCATGACAAGGCAGGATGTATTCTACTAAGCAGTAGAACTACTAAGCAGTGCTTTGGAAACCTTGCTGTTAATGTTTGGATACCAGAACACTACATAGGATTTCTCCCACAAAAACTGTTCATGATGAACATTACATATTCGGAACACTACATGTAACTATATAACCTAGGAGCTAATTAAATGACTATTAAACTTTTTGCCAAAACATGAGTGCATCCAGGATGCAAAATCAAAGTGAGCAAAATCTTACTGTTTTTATCAACTTCCAAAAATAACACATCACTTCCTGTATTATTTTGGACATGCTGGGAATGAGATACAAGATATAAAATATTTTCAATTAAATTCAAAACAGTAAACATTCAAATTTCCCTTCTAATTTGAAAATTTCAAAGAAAGCTTAGGTTCTCCAAAGCGGTACCATACAGAAGTTCAGAAACTTAGACACAGAATTTTCTGCCACTTGTTACACTCAAACTTACCTGAATACTCATCAAGAAATAAAGTCACATTAGTATTTTTAAACCAAATTTTGTAAAATTATTGCACTGTGAGTTGTCTGTACTTTGTTCTACTTCAAGTTTGGAAACACTTTTACTTCAGTTTCTGATATTTTAATGTTTTGAACCTATAACTCAGAACTCAAGCAAATCGCATGTAAGTACCATAAAATTTTGAGTGAAGTGATTAAGACTTTGAAAATATAATTTAGAACATGACTTTTCATCAGACTCAGCAGAATCTTAAAGGTAGAACAGTATTCTCTCAGAACTGACACAAGTTTATCTTTCCTGGGAATCCTGTAACTAACAATAACCAGCCCTAAAGTGTTATTTCTTAGCATATTGCACCATCTATCAAAAGAGAAATTTTAACCATGACAATGTAACTGTCAGTTTGCATAAGCGTTTGCAAACATCATTGTCCTTACATGCCTCTTGTGGAATCTTATGACAAGTTAACAGGCCTGTCTAGGCCCGGCATTTTAAAGTTAGCACGTGTCGATCCGTGAGAAACTTAAGTGTTCACAGAAACAAGAAACCAAAACAATCAGCCACTGATATTGCACCTGGCAGTTTTTTCCACATGTTTAGAATTCTTAAAGAACTTATGTTGCGAGTATCTAATAATAGTATAACAAAATAACAGCCAATGAATTTGTTGTAGTACTTGTGTAACCAAGGAACATGTAGCCTGAATGATAAACATACAAAGTGTATAAAAGCTACTAACTTTCACAATAAACACTTCTAAGGCCTTCGAGTCTTTGGTTCTAAAGCCTTCTAACTTGTGTGTGGACTTTAGAGTCCTTCGAAGTTGTGGCTACTTCCGACAGCGACATCTAGTGACAGTCAGTGGTGATCCTCACCCCCAAACACCAAGTTACAACATCTAGAAACCCCCGACGTGAAGTGAGCTACAACATGCCTCTCTCTCCTCCTGTTCTCTCTCTCCTGTAAGATCCAAAGTACTTGTGAACTGGAATCCCATCTTTTGTGAAACTAAAGAGAGAAGGGTCTCAGTACGCTGGTACTACCACAACACAAGTAAATTCTTTAATTTTGCATAATTTTAACATATACTCCCATGCTAACTAAATCATAACATCAGCATATTGACACTACAAGGCATTCTTCACCCCTGTCAGCATTTCTACCTTTCACCTTTCCGAAGATCTTTTTTTCCTTTTTTTTTTTTTTTTCTGTTTTTGTTTTTTTTTGGGGTTGGTTGGTTTGGTTTTATTGAAGTGGTTTCTTTGGAGGGAGCGAGACAAGAATGTGATGAATAAAATAATTCTGAAAAAGGTTTATGAGAAATCTAGTCTTTCACTTATATTTGCATACCTCTTCCATCTGCTTCCAAATACTCTCACATTCATTCAAGAGTTCTTCCTTGGCATCTACAGGACCAGCTGCTTGAGTGATTTCTGATGAACATTCAGCCTATTAATAAGCAAACAGAACAGTTATCATGTAGATCTACAATAATTGATATCGATTACCAAATCATACCTGCCCCTTCAGATCAACGATGTAACAAAATGAACTCCCCTAATCCAAAGCTTTTAGCTAACTCCCCAATAGTTCTAGAAAGCACCCAGCCATTAAGTAAAATCAGCTAACTATATGACTAAGTAAAATTAGAAGACGCTAATAATTTACTTTTAAAATTGAATGACAAACTCCTAAATTTTCATAACTGTTTTGATTATTTTATTTTTTTTTATTTTCCAACAACTTCAATATAGAAACAAGAAGAGAATCTCACATCTACAAAGCCATGTTTTACCTCCATATATCTGCAAAGTTTTTAAGTAGTTACTTCTGCTCTGTCAATAAATGTACTAACCTATTTCTTTCTTCTTCACGTGAATTTAGACTATTGTTGATTAACAAATTAAGCATCCTCGAAGTTACGAGAAAAACAAACAAAAGAACCTGAGAGATATACAGACAACCAAGGAAAGAGGGTGCCTGGACAGCCAAAAGGAAAATCAACCCAAGTTAAATGAGAAACTTTGAGAAACTGCTGGGTCAGAAAGAAACACATAGAAATTCAGAAACTTAATGCTACTTATCTCAAATAAGCAATACCTGAATCACATCATCAATTAACAGGGGAAAAATAAGATGGGCCAAAATATTTGTCAAGGGCAAACAACCAATAGGCTAGATATACCAGATGCAAGACACCTTTAAAAATACCTTAGTGGATCACTAAGCCCACCAAACACATAGAAATTAAATAGAAACCTTAAAAAGAGATAAAGATCTAAAGAAATTTCACATCTCTACCTTCTCAATGATGCACAAATTATTAACTGAATCTTTTCTTCTTTTTCAGAACAAAAACACAGCATCAGAGAAAATTATGTCAAAATCCCAATTTAAAAGGAGTTAACGATTCAACTAGTACTTCCAAAGTTCAAGTACCTCATAGCAGAGTGGATGAGGAAAGAAAATCAGAACACCTCACTGAATCCTGGAATTACACTAGAGAACTCATAGGTAGCCAATACTTCTACTAAGCCTTCCTGGCAAATTTGTTGCATCAATAATTAAAAATGCAACACTACAAAATCTAGGTTACTATGATCTTATAATAAGTAATGGGCATAGTTTTTGCAAAGGAAAATAATTATCTTCTTAAGAGTCTTGGAATATCTCTATAATATAAAACAGAACCGGTTCACATACTTTATTAAGACTTCTGAAATGCCTCCAGCACAGACTGCCCAGAAGAAAATAAGAAAGGAACTAAGCAGTTTTAGTTTTTTTCTCAGACAAAAAACTGTTAAGGAGACAAACAAAGAGGGTCTGGGGGGATAGTGGGGACGGAGAAGAAAAAAAAGGGGGGAGAAAAAGAACCCCATGCTTTGGAAATTTGAAAGGGATCTTGAGGTAGGACAAAAAACTATTTCTCCCATGTCCCCTGCAATAATACAATTCATCACCAAGAAAGCATGATACGAAATAAAATTCTGAAGAGAAAGCTAGAAAAAAACTCCATCACACAAAAATGATTAAATTATTCTATTGTTGTTGACTTTAAATTTCCAGATCAATTTCACACATTTCAAAATATACATATTGTAAGACATGACAGGGCTCTCACAAGCCAAACTGACTAGCAGTCCTTCATGCTGTGCTCTTAACTACCTTAGACAATACACACACTGAAGTGTCACTTTCAGAAGTTATTTTCTTGTAGCCTGCAGTTTTCCCTATTTGAGTATGGTTAAATTACATTTCTATTTGCACATCAAACCTGAAAACTGAAGGCTTTTTCGGCATTAATACTAATGTCTTCCAGTTTCAACATGTTTACTCCTTCTTACCTTGTTTTAGGACTACATAATTAGGTAACAAATACACGCAGGTCCAAGTGTAGGCTCTATGCTAGCCAAGGCTTTATAAAAAAATCACAGAATCAGTCAAGTTGGAAGGGACCACATGGGGTCATCTTGTCCAACCTCCCTGCCGAAGCAGGGCCATCCCAGAGCACATGGCACAGGATTGTGCTTGAATGTCCCCAGTGAGGGAGACTCCACAACCTCTCTGGGAAACCTGCTCCAGTGCACGGTCATCTGCACAGCAAAGTTCTTCCTCATGTTCAAGTGGAACTTCTTGTACATCAGTTCCTGCCCATTGCTTCTCGTCCTATTGCTCAGAACCACCGAAAAGAGCCTGGATCCGTTCTCTCAGCAGTGTCCCTTCACACACTTACAGACACTAAGAAGGCGAAATGCGCCAAGTGACCATGCACAAAACGAGCAACTGGGGGAAGACGGTCAGGGAAGGGAGAGGAAAATGACAGCGAGTCTGTCAAAAAGACACGAAGGCACCGTAGGACGCAAAATATAGGCAGGGTACAAACAACATCGCAAAAGCGGTTAGGCAGAGAGCTCCCGCGACGCCGACACGAATCCCTGCACCCACAACAGCGGCGGAGGGTGTGAAGAGGGACATCCCCGCTCCCAGGCGAGGGATGAAGCTCGCCCCTTCCCAACCTGGAGGTCAGCGCCCTACAAAGCAGCCCCTCCCGACCCCGAGGTGTGGGAGCGCCGGGATGCCCCGAGCGCCGGGATCCCCCCGATTCTGTCCCGCCACCGCCGCTCCCGCCCATTACTACCATGGCCGCCGCTTCCCGCCGCCCGCTCCGTCGCGCCTACGTCACTCGCAAGCGCCCGGTGCGGGGCGGTGACGTCACACCATGGCGGCCGCCGAGCAGGAGCGCAAGCGAAAGCTGCTGGAGGCGGCGGCGGGCGGCGGGGAGCCGGCGGCGGCGGACGGGGAGGATGAGGAGCAGGAGCGCTGGGTCGGGCCGCTCCCGGGGGAGGCCGCGCAGGCGAAGAAGAGGAGAGGTAAGGGGAGCAGCGGAGCGCTGCCCCGAGTGGGGACGAGGCGGTGGGATCGCCTCCAGGCCCCGCCGCGCGGGAGCGGCCGCAGGGGGAGGGCAGCTGGCGGAATCCCGTGTTCTGAAGCGGTGTCTCGTGTGAAACCGAGCTGGGACCGTGCTGGGGGAAACCCTTCGGGTGCGGCTGTCAAGTGCTGAGAAAGTTGTGGCCCTTCAGCCTGGAGAAGAGAAGGCTGCATGGAGAGCACGTGGCAACCTTCCAGTGCCCAAAGGGTCTTACAAAGAAGCCGGAGAGGGACTCTTTGACAGGAACTGCAGTGATAGCACAAGGAGTATTTGGTGCAAACTGAAAGAGGGGAAATTCAGGTTAGCTGTGGGAAAAAATTCTTTACGGTGAGGTACTGGCACAGATTGCCCAGCGATTTTTTGGGTGCCCCAACCCTGGCAGTGTTCAAAGCGAGGTTGGATAAGGTTTTGAACAACTTGGTCTAGAGGGAGGAGTCCCTGCCCATGACAGGGGGCTTGGAACTAGATGATCTTTAAGGCTTATTCCAGCCCTTTAAAATGCCATAATTTTATGGCTTCTGCTTCCTCGGAAGAAGACTTTCAGCCTAAGAGCCCTGCTGTGCAGGCTGAAGCTATGCTGTGTACGGCTGTGGAGTTAACCCGTCCTTTGCATCACTGCCCTAAGCTGGAGGAGCAGGGGAAGCCTTTAGGCTGTATTTTGGCCTGTGGTATTGGTGTGTGCAGCAAATCCCAGCTCTCTGGGTGTCACTGTAAAGTAAATGTGACTTTAGAAATGTTCAGCAGATGTAAACAGTCAAGTTCAGTAAAAAATACCATTGCACAGGTTAACAAGTAGGATCTAAAAGTCACAGACAAAACTCAAAATCAGATTATTTTAGGTTGGCCAGTTAAGCAATGAAATAGCTGGGTATTAGCAGTTAGAATTTAGACTACAAGACCTGTGTGAGACCACAAACCTCGTAAAAACAACAGGGATACATGTGGTTTTAGAATGAAATGAGGTTCAGATGACTTTCTCTTTTTTTGGCAGTAACTTAAAAACTGTTAATTGACTTTGTTTTTTTAAAACATTAAGACAGGTAAGGTATCAGTTGCTTTAAAAGGCAAAAGCAATATGAGTTAAAGCAGCACTTGAGTGGCTTTAGTCCATGGAAAATGTGTAAGTCTGAGTGCAAAGCCAGAAGCAGAAGCCCGTTAATTATGTTTGCACAAAATCCTGTGTGTTTTTGACTAAAATATGAGTAAGGATAAGTAAAAGAGAACAGAAGCTAGATGTAACTTTATGGGAAAAAAATCCAAATTTTTCTTTTTCTTCTGTGTAGTTCTTGAATTCGAACACGTTTATCTTGAAAATCTGCCGTCAGCTTCGATGTATGAACGCAGTTACATGCACAGAGATGTTATTACACACGTAGCGTGCACTAAGTAAGTATTTTTGTTTTGCATTGTATTTCTTTGTCAGGGATATATTTTTTGTGTATGCTAACAAGTTCTCATTGTAGAAGTTTTATAATGGAAAAGTTACAGTGGCCTGAGGTGGTATTTTTAGGGTGGTGGCAGTTTTTTTGAAACGTAAGTGGCTTACCTTGAAGCAAGATAAAAATTGTTTGTATAGACTAAAGGAGGGTCCTAAAATCCTTGTTAAAATGTGTAGTAAATACAGGAATAAGTTCATCTGACAAGCTCTGAAAAAATACCATTCACCAGAACTGCAGAACTCACACACACATACACACACAATTGGAATAGGAGTTACATGTACATATTGAAAAAGTGTAGTGTTATATGTTTTTCAATTTAGACTGTGACTTTTCATAGACTCATTCAGAATACACTAAAATACCTGTTTGTTTTCCCAGGAGTTATACTACCCATTCAGACAGGCTGTCACAGTAATTTCTTGGAATTTCATTCTCTGCACAGTGTTTTATAGTGCAAGTTACTGACTGGTGGGAAAGTGCATAATGTGTGTATTTGTTTTCTTGTTTTTATTTTTCTTTTTTAATTATAGGACAGATTTTATCATAACAGCCAGTCATGATGGACATGTAAAATTCTGGAAAAAAATAGAAGAAGGGATTGAGTTTGTTAAACACTTCCGAAGTCATTTGGGTGAGAAGTTGCTCTTTGTTATCTAAAGGACCTCACTTTTTCCTCCCCCTTGCTCTTTGTTGTTTGAAGAGAGAGTGCAAATAGAGAGAGAGAGATTTTGGGGTTCCTTTAGTGCAGTCAGAGATTAAATTATATCTACTTGTCTTCCTTTTATTCCTCTGTCCTGTCACATTTTGCTCCCAAGGCCTAGCAGGGATAGGATGAGAATGAAACATGTGTTAACTGCTTACACAGATCCCCTACAGCCATTGCATTGCCTTGTGCCCTGCCAGTGGGGAGAATACCTGGGACACACAGAAAAGTGTTCATAAAATACAGAAAAGTATAAAAATATGTTGCTTTAAATTGGGGTACCTCAATCTTTTTTTTTTTTTTCCCATTGCAGTGTGGAAAAAAGTGGTTATTTTCATCTAGAATTATTGTAACTGTAGAGTAAATTCTACATTATTGTAGTAATTATCAGCTGAACTGCAATTAAGAGAAACTTTAACCCAATTTTCTGAGCTACTAGTACACAAAGCTTTTCAACACTATGCTAAATATTAAGTAGACTGGACAGAAAATGGTATTAATAGCTTCTCAATGGTATTAGATATTGTGATACGCCTGAAGGAAAAAAATCCAGTTTGATCTATAGAATGTTACAGTAAAAAAAATATTTAATAATAGGTAACAAAAGTACTGTTTTGTTTTAGAGTTACAAGAACTATTAAGGTAGGCTGTTGATCTTAACTTTAGTAGCTTCTCATTATATACAGAAGCAAAATGTGAGAACAAAACCTACCATGTGAAAATCAGCATTGTGAAAAATTTATGGAGGACTCAACTGCAGAGTAATTTTGAGTATTGTGTGTGCGTTGTAGTTTATAGAATTCTGCTGCTTTTACGCTGCAGATGCAAGCTGAGGAGCACATGATGTTTACCCCATCATAATCTTCTCAATTTTCTAAAATCAACATTTTAGCTAAACTAATTGCTGTTATAATCTTTCAGTTATGTTTATGGTATGTTGGTCATCATCACATACCTGAGTCTAAACACTGATAGGATATGAAGTGTTGTTTTTTGGATTTTATTTATTTTTGTAATATTTTATTGAACTCAGGTAGAGTTTTAACTGAAGAAGGTGACAAAATTGTTGGGAAACAGGTTTAAACCTCTGCAGGTTTTACCTATGTAATACCGAAATGAAGGATGTCCTTTCCTGTTTCTTAGTATTATCTCAACTTAATTCACAGGTGTTATTGAGAGTATTGCTGTTAGTTCAGAGGGGGCATTATTCTGTTCAGTTGGAGATGACAAAGCAATGAAGGTGTTTGATGTAGTCAACTTTGACATGATCAACATGCTGAAACTTGGGTAAGTTACTGACTTCCTGAAAGGGTTCGTTTAATTGTAAGTGGGGGTTATTTTGCTAAGAGGTAAGTCAGTAATTTGAGGTTCTCGAGTTATTCCCCTTCTCCCATGCCCCAGTCAGATGAAGCTGAGTAAATTGCATTGTCTGAAATGAAGCCAATGGCTGGAGACCGCCTGACAGAGTAGGTTACAGTCCACCAATAGTTCCATTAGAGAAGGGGTTTGGCCTGTACGTATTGCCTTATATGTTATCTTAAGGATACAATTTCCTTCCGCTAGAAACAATATTGTTGCTTTCTTTAGTCTTGTAGCATTTCTGTAGTTACACAGTATGTAGCTAAAGGATCTGGGAGAAACAGGAGTAGATGTTACTGGAATCATAACAATACCAGAGAAAAACAAGCGTCACCCTGTAAAAAGGGTGGATTTGAAGGGCTGGAGATCAATGAATGCTGCATCAAGAACAGTAGAAATACTGATTTCTCCATAAGCCTTTTAAAATTGTAAAACATATTCTTCATCGTCTACTATGTACTGGTTAATTCTGAGACTGAATAGTATAACATTTATAAATAGTATAAAGTTTAATGTATAAAGTCAGAGAGAAAAGCTTTTACATAGGAACATCTAATAAAAGGTTAATGCTGTCTGCTTTGCTAGTTACAGTTTTAGTATCATCCTCCAGATAATGTACTTTGCCTATAGGAATTGATTCCTTCTGGGCTGTCTGTTCTGGAAAAATTCCAGTTAGACTTAATCTTTTGGTTTTGCTGTTATTTTTGACTTAGCAGCCCTGTACTGTTACTACATAATTGGTAAAATTATAGAACAAAGAAAATAATATTCAAAAAACTACCCCTGATCTGCAGAGCTTTCCAGTTCTAACTAATCTGTACAGTGTGGCTCTTTGCAAATCCCCATGCTTTATGCTTCCATCAGTGATCTCAAGAAGGTTGGCTATTTCTGCAGAGACTTCATATTTATTTATTTGATCCTGGTCTTTCTAATGAACCTGAGACAAAATGTTTGTTTCTCTTTACCGACAGACATTGCAAATCCAAATTATTAGTGTCTGTCATAATGTAAGAATATCATCAGTCCGTCAGCATCTGTCAGTTTGACTTGCAAAAGATATTAAACATGAGTTTTCTGTGGTGACTGTATCATTTTTTTGATGTTTGCCATTTTGTTTGCGTTCTGGTTTTCAGAATCTTTGCTTACTGACTTTAAAACAGACATAACTTATATTATTGACTGTATCTCTGGCTTGTTTTATTTGAAGAGTACACTTTTGCAGGAAGTAAATGAACTCCTTCTTAAATGTATTCACAACTGTTATTGAATATAGGGGGATTGTCTTAGGTTTTTTTATATCACTTTGTGGGGTTTTTGTTGTTTTCTGGGTTTTTTCTGGCAAGATCTAGTTGAACTTTTCCCTAAGTGTATGCCAGAGGTGCAGTTGTCTTCATTTCTACTGAGTCATTACTCACTTAACAGATGGAAGAGAAATGGTATTGACTCGTATAAGTTGACTGCTATTCAGTAATGCCACATGGGCTTTTTATCTGAATTTCCATCCTTATTCCTCCTTTTTACCCACTTTCTACTTTGACTATCACAGCCTCTTTATAAGAAAACATGGAAGCAACAGAAACTGGTAGTCATCCACTGAATGGTATTGCTTGGTAAAACTTGTCTATAATATGCTGAATATTAGCAAGATATGTATTAGCAAAACTAGTAAATAGAGTTTAAAATCTGCTTCTGATGTTTGATTTCAAGTTTACAGCATAGATTGACTCTTAGCTAATTAAAACCATTCCTTATTTATGTTTTTTTTCTTTCTACTCTTTGTCGCAGCTACCACCCTGGCCAATGTGAATGGGTATATTGCCCTGGAGATGCCATATCCTCTGTTGCAACATCTGAGAAAAGCACAGGAAAAATATTCATATATGATGGACGAGGAAATAACCAGCCACTTCATGTTTTTGATAAACTCCATATGTCCCCGCTTACTCAGATACGCTTGAACCCTGTCTACAAAGTGGTTGTGTCTTCTGACAAGTCTGGGATGATCGAGTACTGGACTGGTACTCCTCATGAATATAAATTCCCCAAGAATGTGAACTGGGAGTATAAAACAGATACTGATCTATATGAGTTTGCTAAATGCAAGGCTTACCCGTCCAGTATAAGTTTTTCACCTGATGGCAAGAAAATGGCCACTCTTGGGTCTGACAGAAAAGTCAGAATTTTTCGTTTTCTGACGGGAAAGCTCATGAGAGTCTTTGACGAATCTCTGAGTGTGAGTTTTGTCTTGTTTCTCTTTCTTTGAAATGTTTTCTGTACTTGCTTGAATTTGTTTCCCAACACATTCACCTAAGCTATCATTTATTTCTAAAGGCAAGCTTCTTTCCTGTATTTTTCTTGCAAAAAAGACCTTCTGTCTCCTTTTGCTTGTCTCTTAGATTGCTTTACCCCAAAATTAATTCTTACTGATTTATGTTATCTACATAGTGAAACAGAGTTGTTGATTTTCATCTGTATTTTCATGCTGCTAAATTACATTTTACTAGAAAGCAATTATGGAAAATGCCCATTTCAAGTAACATAATAATAATGAATTAAATTTGTCATCTTCTAAGGAATTTCTTAGACAACTGCACGCATTCATGTGCTTAAGCCTAGTCTTACAACATGGCTGTTGTGTCATTAAAATTAGAAGAGTATTATTTGTATTTATTTAAATCCTTCATTTAAGTTTGAGTGGAGTAATCTCACTTGAATTTGGTATTTTCTAATCATGTGAGTCAGTGTTTTACTGGATAAAAAGTTTAAAATATGTTAATGTAGTAGTGCTGGGGTTTTTTTTGTAGATGTTTACTGAACTTCAGCAGATGAGACAACAACTGCCTGACATGGAATTTGGCCGACGTATGGCAGTTGAGCGTGAGCTGGAGAAAGTGGATGCAGTAAGATTAATTAATATCATTTTTGATGAAACTGGACACTTCGTTCTCTATGGAACAATGTTGGGCATTAAGGTCATAAATGTAGAGACTAACAGGTAAGTTCCAGTGACACATACTGAGATAAATTTCTGTTTTGAAGTCTTTATTCAGTCAAATTTATAGCATATTTAAAACTCTGTGGAATTTTAAATATGCTGTGGAGGTGTCTAATATTTTTTTGTTATTTGAGAGCCTTACATTAGGCTGCAGAGAAGGTACTCCCATTCTTTGTAAAGAGTTGTTGCAGACTGAACCTTAGTCAAATGAGGAGAAAACATGGCAAGCACATGTATTAAAAATTAATTGTGTGTAATTAATCAATTTCTGGCTAACTGAATGGGATAATGTGAAGTAAAGGTAGATCATTTAGTTGGGAGGTTCTTAAAGTGAAGAGGCTGACTGCTAAATTAAGGTAGCAAGTTTGAATAGAGAAACATAAAAATGATTAGTAAGTAATGATTTTGAGATGATTTTGGAATTTTGCTCTGAGTCTAACAGTCAGAAAGAAGACATTTTCTGACTGTGAGCAACTGAGAGTTACACCTCTTTACATCTTGTACTTCAGGTGTATTCGTATCTTGGGAAAACAAGAGAACATCAGAATGATGCAACTGGCTTTGTTTCAAGGAGTGGCAAAGAAACATCGTGCTGCAATCACTATAGAGATGAAGGCATCTGAAAATCCTGTTCTCCAGAATATTCAGGCAGATCCAACAGTAATCTGCACAGCTTTTAAAAAAAATAGATTTTACATGGTATGTGTGTGGTTTCTATTTAAAGAGCTCCATTCTTGTATTGATGTTTTCTCTACATTATGTTTTTGTTTTCTCCTTGCACTTTTCTAGTGCTTTTTGTCTTGAGTAGTTGCAAACACAGCTTTTACAAAGGAGTCCTTTTATATTGCAAGTATATTGTAGAATTTTGATCTTGAACTTTCTATACATTAGCTAGAAACAGCTGTAATTTTTTCATCAATTTTTATTCCCCCGAGAAGACTATACCCTTTTGTTCTAGTTGAAAAAGCAATGAAGTAAGAACATTAAAAAAAAATAACCAGATCTTACAAAGAAACAATAATTAACTGTATGCATAAAAAAAAAAGAATAGAAAAAAATTTCAGACCACCATCAGGACTTGGTAACACTAAGGACACTATAGGCAACCAAGAAAGACAAGAGTCATCTTCCTCTTCACAGTTTGGTTTTTAGGTGAGATGAAACCAAACAGACAAGCAATTTCAGAGTGGTTAATAGATTTGGGAGGTCATAGCCACAGAGGTTAGAGATTGGTCTGTCTGTTACACCTTAAATTTGCTAGGTTTCTGTAGTTTTTAATTAATGCAGTATTGGAATAAGAGGATTTATTTTAACTTTGTAGCACAACTAAACCTTTTGGCATCAAACCTCCCAATTTCAGAACAACCTGGTACTCACCTCTTTTTAAAGAAAGGATGCTGAACTAGTGCAGACTCCTGTTGTAAAGGGGGAAGTTTAAAGATAACAGATTATAAAAAGTTACTTGAATTTGCATGTAGTTTTACTGGAATTTGTGATTGTGGAAGTGCTGGTAACACAGCACAGAAGTGCAAGGATAGACTGTCTATGAATTGTCTTTGTACATTTCAAATTGAATTGGGTGTTCAGCAGGTTGAATAAGGACACTGATGTGCTGGGTGCAGAGCAGTGTGTATTTTAAGAGGAAAAAGGGAAAAAGCAGTTAACCTTTCTTTTGTGCTTCAGTTTACTAAACGGGAACCAGAAGACACAAAGAGTGCAGATTCTGACAGAGATGTATTTAATGAGAAACCTTCTAAAGAAGAGGTCATGGCAGCCACTCAGGCAGAAGGTCCCAAAAGAGTGTCAGACAGTGCCATCATCCACACAAGCATGGGAGATATTCATATCAAGCTTTTTCCTGTTGAGTATGTATTTGCTGTTTTTCCTGTTGCTTTGGTTTTGTTGCTTTCTTCTGTCCCTTGTGGTTGGAGTATCCAAGACTTACCTCATGCTAAAATTAATTATTTTCTTTCCTTTTTTCTATTGTCTTTGTTTCCTGACAGTTTCTTAATACGCCAAGGTAGGAATGTGATTCTTGACAAACAAATAAAGTAGGGTAAAAATAGGTCTAAATAATAGTCTGGGGCACAGGAGTTTCTGAAATTGTATTTGGGTTTATTTGGTTAATTGGTTCAGGGAGGCTATTCCTTCCTAACTTTTGTTCTTGGACAGGTCATGATACTCTTCCGTGTAAGCTCTCTGTTTTAAGGCAATGCTGTTTGCATCGATCTTGAAAAAGAATAATGATGTTTGCAGCAGCAGTAGATTTGGCAGCAGGTCTGTGCAATGCAAAAGAAGAGTACTTGCAACTTCCAAATGTGGCCAGTGTACTACACTTTGTTATCGTAGCTCCTTTAAAAGCAATGTAATGTTTATACCAGCATATAATACTACTGTTGCGTGTATCCAAAACCAGGCATAGAATTGAAAAGTTTTGTGCATGACAATTGCTAAAATCAGTGTGTCATCCTCTCTCCTTTGTGATGCAAAAATTGCTAATATTCTGTTATTTAACAGCAGATTTATATAATATATTGCTATACATAGAAATCTAAATCATGCAGATATACTCCATGCTTCTCCAAAAACAAATTCATGTTTGGTCATAAGCATAGGTAGGGCAACCTCAATTCTACCCTGTAGGACTACATTTTTATAATAGCAGAAGAGCCATCATAAAAAAAATCTCACTTTGGTAGTAACTCTCAGAAGTGAAAAATCAAATCACAAAGGTGAAGTAGTTGGCCCTTTTTATTCCATTGACAATAAGATTCCATTTCTTCACCAAACAATGTCGGTGAGTAGTTTCAGAGAAGGATAATTGACTCTACTGACTGCAAGTTCTATAGTAAATAAACATTTTATTTTAACATTTTTACTTCTTGCATCGACACCTTTGCACTTATATCTTAAAAGAAGTGTAGAAGCAAAAGAGTGAACAACTTTCTGTTTATGGAGCAAATACAGTTTATGTACAAAATGAGTAGTGCAGGTAGAATGCTGGGGCACCTGTAGTCAGTGGTGCCTTGAACTAGGCCTTGAGGAGACAGATTTGGTTTCTGGCTCTCATGGTTTAACTGCAGCCAGCAAGTAAGCCCCCCACAACCACTCACTCACATCCCCCTTGGTGGAATGGGAGAGCACTGGAAGAGTAAGAGTGAGAACACTGGTGAGTTCAGGTACAGACAGTTTAATAGGGAAAGCAAAAGCCGTGCACCCAAGCAAAGCAAAACAAGGAACATGGACAGGGGATGTCCCACTTCCTCCAAGAAAACAGGGCTCCATCATGTGTAGTGGGTACTTGGGAAGGCAAATCACCATTACTCTGCATGTCCCCTGCTTTTCCCCTCAGCTTTTATGTGCTGAACATTATGCCATATGTGGAATGGAGCATCCCTGTGGTCAGCTGGGTTCAGCTGTCTCAGCTATGTCCCCTCTCAACTCCTACAGTCCCAGCCTCCTCACTGGTGGGATGGGATGGGAGCAGAAAAGGTCTCAGCGGTGCGTAAACCCTGCTTAGCAACAGCTAAAACATCCCTGTGTAATCAACACTGCTGCTGCTGTTCTGTGTAATCATGCAGCTTTGTACTTCTCAAGCTTTTTCCTTTCAGCTCTGGGTTTGAGGAGGTGATTTGTTTTTTCCTTATTTGGTGAAATCCCTTCTTACAAAGTGCGGAAACACTGCACAGCACAATAGGGTCTTAGTCCCAACTGAAATCTTTATGGCCTTGTCACCAGACAAATTACTGTAGCCTGTGTTTTCTCTTACGTGGTTTTAGGTGCCCCAAAACAGTGGAAAACTTCTGTGTGCACAGCAGGAATGGTTACTACAATGGACACATAATTCACCGTATCATCAAGGTAACTTGCAACATGTTAATTTTTTGTTAATTTAGGTAATGTACTCTGATGGTCGGTCCTCCGTTAACACTTCCATTTCCCTTTTGCACACAGGATTGTTGGAGTGGCTTTAGAATTCCCTGTAAATTCTGAACAACTCTGATGTTCTAAGCAGTTTTAGCACTTTCTAAAGTTGTAGTAGTTGTTCTGCAACTGATAAGGTGGCAGAAAACTGAAAATTGAAAGATCAGTTCAGCTATCCTACTTGAATTAAAACTTTGCTTCATGTCAAAAGGCCTTTCTTGTAAGGTTTCTTATTTCTGTCGCACCAGAGTCAATAGAGCCTGATAGAGCCTTTGCAAAAGATACAGATAGTCAGGTTTCTGTCCTTTACTAGCAGGAATAGTGAATAACCTTGCTTTTTCACAAGTACTTGGTAGACACTTGAAAAAGCCTTAAATGCTTTCTCCCTTACACACAATCTTCAACAAAATGTGTTAAAAAGTTTTGAAGTAAGTTGGAAAAAATGTCACCTAGCATATAACACTTCTGCTTATTTATTCTATGCAATAATGTGATAACATATAACTTCTGTGCAGGGTTTCATGATTCAGACTGGTGACCCAACTGGTACAGGAATGGGAGGTGAAAGTATTTGGGGAGGAGAATTTGAAGACGAGTTTCATTCAACTTTGCGACATGACAGACCATACACACTCAGCATGGCTAATGCAGGACCAAATACCAATGGATCCCAGTTTTTTATAACAGTAGTGCCAACTGTAAGTATATTAAAAGCTCAAATTAAGGCCTGAGAGACTACCTAGATGGTAAAAAATCAACTTTTTTTCTCATGGAAAAAGGAACATATTAGTACTTATTTTGCAAATAAATGATGCACACAATGTGTACTGTGTAGGCTTCACTGAAACTGTCCCTTAAGCGATAGAAATACTTTTCTATCAGTTGTGATCAATAGGCCTTTTGCCTTTAAATGGAGTGAGAGTGGTATAAAATTCCTAGGCATGTTTGCAATTATGTATTACTAGGGTATCTTATATTAATAATAATGGTTTAAACTTGATGGAAATCTACGTATTGCTTAGATTGTTTGGTGTTGGCATATGGTGCCAGGATGTCTCCTTAATATTGCCACTTTGTACCTATACAAAGAAACCAGTGTTCAGGTTTGAAAATTTCATTTGATCTGTGTATAAGTTCAGAGCCAACAACAGAAATTTTGGTATGTGAATGTAAGAGATAAAAACTAAATCCTCAAAGATAGCACTTACTTCCAAGTCATGTGTCCTTTTTTTAAAAAACCCACCCATCTACCATAGTTCTGAGGTTTACTAAGTTGCGTCATTGCCTATATTTTAATTGGGCATACTATATGAATATTGAATTAGGTGGTGTTCTGGACTAGCACTTACAATTCCTCTGTGAAAATAGCATGAAACAGAGAGACTGAAACTCTGTGAACTGAGAAGAGACTAAAATAAACTATACAATGCCACTGCATTGGTAGAGTGTGACCTCTGCAGTACTTCCAGAAAGGAATTGAAAAGGTGTGTTCAAATGCATATGAATATGTGTTAGCTGCATTCTAGTATTTACTTGAATGCTAATATTTACATGGTGTTAGGTTCCATAGTCTGGACACACAAAATGTATCCATGTACACTTACTCTCTTTTTGGTTTGGTACCTAACCCACATGCTGCTTTATATTTTAATATGCTTTTTCTTTCTCCTTCTGTGCTCTCAAACAGCCATGGCTTGACAATAAGCACAGCGTGTTTGGACGGGTGACTAAAGGAATGGAAGTTGTTCAGAGAATCTCAAATGTCAAAGTCAATCCCAAGACTGACAAACCCTATGAGGATATCAGCATCATTAATATAACAGTGAAGTAAGGCAGACATTGCAGGTTACAGCTTAAGCAGAAAAAAACTGAGCATGTGGGACCCAGAAAGGAACTAAGAAGAACAAACATTTTTGATAGTTCCTCGATATAGTAACTGTGACAGCACAGAAACCTCTTTCTCATGAGAAAGAATCTATTTGTTTATATAAACTAAGATAAAGGTAGTGAAACTCTCATGAATCGAGGTGGCCAATTAGCTGCGGGGGGTGTGCAGTGCCTGGCCAATCAGGTGGGAATCCACTTTGTATATAAAAGCTGAATTTAATAAATAAATTGATCTTTTATGGCACGTGACCTTTCGACATCCGCTCGCAGCGACAAGTAACTACCAGGACAGAGCAATCACCAATTCTACTATTTTTAGTGTACCTAAAGTGCCCTAATTCTGTATTTCTGGTAACTTTGTATTTTACAGTAAAAACATCTGCATGTTTCTTAGAAAGTCTACTGTCTTTCTTGCATCTCTTCTATGCAAAATTAAAAACACTCACCATGTCCCATGATAGTGTTTGTAGATTTTTCACATTTCTTTGCATCTTTCATATTTAATTAATCTGTTTCACAGTACTGAAATCTTTGACAAAGGAGAAGGTCGGAAATACTAAGTTGAGTAAACTTCTCAATCCTTTGTACGTTTCAAAAATTAGAGTAAGTTGATACTGTTTGCTGTGAAAAGCAAGCAATGTAATCTACCTCTGTTCTTTAAAAATAGTTGTGTATAAGTTTTCTCTGTCCAAGAGCAATGATCAACTCTTAAAATGCCAGTGGATAAAGTCCTATGCAATTTGTTTGGTATTTCCAGTGATTTTTTTTTCTTTCAGAGTTTGCTTTCTCTCTATTTTATCCTAGTGAGTCTTTTTTCTGGCTTCGTTTTTAGCCAAAGTCCTAGAAACTTCACTGCTTCTACTGACATACTTAATTTCTTTTAAACTGTGATAATCATGTGAACCAAGCTTCGTGTCAGCTGTTTCTGATGGATTATAGAACAGAATCATAGCATCATTAAGGCTGAAAAAACCTGGTAAGGTCAGTAAGGCCAACCATTAACCCATCAACACCACCATCTTCACCATTAAACCATGTCCTCAGGTCCCATGTCATGTTTTTTGAACGCTTCCAGGGACGGTGACTCCACCACTTCTCTGGGCACTCTATTCCGATACCTGACCCCATTTCAGTGAATAAAGTGTTTCTAATGTCCAATGGTAACCTGAGGCCATTTCTTCTTGTCTTGTCGTTAGTTAGCTGGGAGTAGAGACACCACTCCCCACTTGCCTAGGCTCTCCTTTCAGGCACTTGTAGAGACTGATATGGTCTCCCCTGAGTCAAATTTTCTCCTCAGCTGCTCCTCACAGGACTTGTGCTCCAGACCCTTCCCCAGCTCCACTGCCCTTCTCTGGACTTGCTCCAGCACCTGAATGTTCTTCCTGAAATGAGGGCCCAGAAGTGAGCACACCACTCAAGGTGTGGCCTCACCAGTGCCCAGTACAGGGGGACAATCCCTGCCCTGGTCCTGCTGGCCACACCATTGCTGATCCAGGCCAGGATGCCATTGGCCTTCTTGGCCACCTGGGCACACCCTGGCTCATGTTCAGCTCCTGTCACCAGCACCCCCAGGTTCTTTTCCTCTGGGCAGCTTTCCAGCCACTCTGTCCCAGCCTGTGGAGCTGCCTGGGGTTGTTGTGACCCAAGGGCAGGATCCCGCACTGGGCCCACTGGGCCTTGTTGAACCTCACACCATCAGCCTCAGCCCATGATCCAGCCTGCCCAGATCCCTCTGCAGAGCCTTCCTGCCCTCCAGCAAATCAGCACTCCCACCCAGCTTGGTGTCATGCACGAACTTAACTGAGGGTACACTGGATAATCAATAAAGGTATTAAACAGCACTGGGTCCAATACTGAGCCCAGTACTGGTGGAAAACAGCACCTGTGACTGGCCACCAGCTGGATGTAACTCCATTCACCACCACTCTTGGGGCCCAGCCATCCAGACAGTTTTTAACCCATGAACTGTGTGTGCACCCAGCCAAGCCACGAGCAGCCGGCTTCGCTGGGTGAATGCTGTGGGAGACAGAGTCAAAGGCTTTAGTAAAGTCTGAGCAGACAACATGCACAGGCTTTCCTCATCCACTGTCACACTGCCGTAGAAATGAGGTTGGTCACGCAGGACTTGCATTTCATAAAACCATGTTGGCTGGGCCCCAAAACCCTGATTATTTTGCACATGATGGCACTCAGGATGAACTGCTCCATGACCTTCCCCGGAACCAAGGTTAGGCTGACCTGATCTATCTTCTGATCCTCCTTGTAGATAGATGTTACAGTTGCCAACTGGAGTCACCTCCCCCATCAGCCAGGACCGTTAGTAAATGATTTAAAGTGTCTTCTTGGTGTGTTAACATTATTTAAAACCCTTCCACCAGTTTCATCAGCACCCTTGGTGGATCCCATCTGGTCCCAGAGACTTGCAGCTAAGTGGTCTAGCAAGTACTAACCCTTTCTTCCTGAATTATGAGGGCTTCATTTTGTGCCTCATCCCTGTCTTCCAGCTCAGCGGATTGGATACCCTGAGGACAACTGGTCTCACTGTTAAAAACTGAGAAAAAGATGGCATTAAGTACACTTTAGCCTTTTCTTTATCCTTTGTCACTGTTTCCCCCTGCATGCAATAAAGGATGGAGATTCTCACTGGCCCTCGTTTTGTTGCTGATGCATTTGCAAAAATATTTTTTGTTGTCTTTTTCACCAGTAGTCAGACCAAGTTCTAGCTGGGCTTTAGCCCGTCTGATTTTCTCCTTGCATAACCTCACAGCATCCTTGTAGTTCTGCTGAGTTGAGTTGCCTGCCTCTCCTTCCAGAGGTTATAAAATCTCCCCACGTTCCAACTAAAACTCTCTGACGAGCCAGGCTGCCCTCCTTGCCCACTGACTCATCTTTCAGCACCTAGGGAAACCCTGCGCCTCCATCTCTGGGATTTCCTTCTGCCTTCCTGGACTCCACTGCCCTTAAGGACTACCTCCTACAGGATTCTCTCAACTAGTTTCCTAAACAGGCCCTAGTCTGCCCTCTCAAAGTCCAAGGTGGCAGAGCTGCTGACCCCTGTCCTTACTTCTCCAAGAAGCAAAACCTCCTTTTGTGATCACTTTGCCCAAGACAGCCTGCAAACATCATATCACTCTTTCTCTGTTTACAAACAGCAGGTTCTCACTGAAAACTCAGACAAATCCTCAAGCTGTTGTGAATCTGGCTCAATAGGGTCATATTGCTATGCTGCATAGTTAAATCTACTCTATAAACAGCAACATTGATCATAGCTGTTTATGTTCACATAACACCACTGCACTCATAAAAGAATTGGGAGTTTACAGTTCTGGTAACTTCATTATGAATTGAGATACAAAGCATGATTATTAAATTCATTCCCTCAAAAGCTGCTGTTACCACAAGGAAGCTTATTTTTAGTGAGATAAAGGATCAATAAGAAAAATTCTACAGGCAGTTAAATGTAGCACCTGTATTCTGAGATGACCTTAAAAAAACCCCAAAACAAAAAGGCAAGTTTATTAAAATTAGTTCTCTAAATTTTACATACTTTTATTGAAAAGAAATTATTTTCTGGGCAATGCAAATTGTAGCAGCTCACAAATTGTTTCTACTAAAAGAGCCCTTTCTTTAAAGGAATCTTAACTTACTTTACTTAACCTACTCAACACTCGCAGAAGCACACTCTCATAACCCACAATAATTTTGAAGGTAGAATACAGAAAACATGACCTTTCAGTTAGCCTAGACATACTATTTTTGAGATGAGGTTCTTTAAAGAAAGTCACAACACAGTCACTGGATGTTGCATTTACTCAATTTCAAAGTTACACCAAAATCCTTTGAAAAGTTAATTCAGTCTTTCCAAACAGTTAGCAATGCTTCAGTGAGTTCTAGCTGAAGAAATATTTCAATTACATATTGCATAAGTCAGTACACTAAAAACTAAAGTTCAGTAAAACTGATGAAACAAGCTTAAATTTATAACTGAAGCAGTTTATATGTTGTATTAACGTATAATATGAATAAACCTCTTAGTGTGCTCTTTACACTGAAGAGTTCACAGATGAATGCAACACTTTCACATTTACTTCAAGTCATCTTAAATAAATTCAGTTTAAAAACACTTTCATGGTAGCATTCCATGTGTCACAAGCAATCACTTGTACTCAAAAATATGCATGAGTGAGAATTTTTCCTCTGCCCTCAAATTTAATGTCACATAAAATACAAACTAGACACCTTGAACATTTTGAAACAGAATTATACCGAATAGCATGTGTAACAAGCCTAAGCCAGCTAAAATAAAATCAAATCAGGATTTTTCTAAAGAATGCATGTTTTACAGGAAGAGGTATCTACCATACTTAGCAGAACTTGTTTGTATTTCAAAGAGCTGTGAAGGGACAGTCAGCCCTAACTAGGTCAGGGGTTGCTCTGCAGAACAGGCTAAGTAGATGCTCGTCACAGCCACCAACTGTCTATGGAGCAAGAAGTTACAGGCTGGGAAGGATGAACAATTTTAAGTTTGGTACGTGGAAAAACCCCATCTTTCACTCTGTTATAAAGGATTTCCAAATTTATCAGGTGGTCTAAAAGAATAAATACCCTGTCTCAGTACCTATGTACATGTGTAGGCACTGAAAACCACTTCGCAAACATTAAACTACTTTAAAGCTTAGTGTTCCTTCAGGTATTATTCAAGGCATTAGACTTGCTGAATCTGAAGCTGCATTTGACATAATTTACCTGAAATTTAAGTAACAAGAATACTACAAGTGTCATTATGAGGAAGTAGTTACATTAACTGCTTCCTTTAGAAGAAAAGTGCAAATGTACTAAATTATTTGTTCTTGTTCATACGTAGCAGGAAAACAACATAAAACTCCTAATAATACAATGAAAGCAAAGCCACAGGTAACGGGATACACTTTCTTTGCTGGGTGAGGTTCAGAGTTCTCACAGGTAAATACTTTGCAGCATGGCAAAAATATCTTCACAGCTGTGAAACAACACTGTTCACTTGCACTATCTAGTTCTGATTCACCTCTTCTCCAGTAAGAAAAGTGATGATACAAAGTTTTGATCTACTGCTCACACTCATTGTAGCTCCTCTACCAACATGAAGAGGGTCCAGGGCACAGCTTCTTCAATTGGCAGTGGCCATGGACTTAGAGAGAAGGGCAGAAGGTTCTGGTGTGCATACCAGACAGATAAAATTATTCACAGAGTTGCATGTCCAGCAGAAAAAGAGATGTCACTAAGTCATTGCAACCCTCTCTAAATTTAAACAGCACTACACCCATATTTCATGGGTTTGTGAATGAGTAATGACAGTTCCATGTAGAAGGTACAGTAAAAATTGAAAATCTAATTATGGAAGCTTTATATCATGTTTTGCCACCTACCATTCTAAAGTAAGACTTATAATTAGTGTATACTGGTTTTACATTGTGTTATTGAGTATTTTAAGGCCACTACCTTAATCTGGAAGGATGACTTCTACATAAAAGCACATAGCTGGACATTACACCACACTACTTCTTTAAGAAGTTTTTTTTTTATTTAATTTGACTTCTTGAGAAGTAAACTTAGTCTCTAAAGGCAGATTATGTCCCCAAGTATGCACAAAACACTGTCACCTCAGTATCACTATCCTATGTCCTTAAATAATTCAGCATGAAAAACCCAACTAACCCCTGCCTCCAAGATATAAAACAAGTTGTTAAACAATGCCACAGCCCCTTCGCTCTGCAACATTTTTCTCCATTGTGAGTTTTCTTTGTGCAGTTATGCTGCCTTCCTGTAATAAACAAGGAGGCTAATAAATAATAAGGGAAGCATTTCCTTTACATGGTGTAGCTGCATGTAAATTTCAATGCCACCTTTAGGTTTATGGATTCTTTAGATATGAAAGAGTAGCACCATTTATTTCTAATTAATAGAGCTGGCTATTCTAATAAACTTGAGATGGATTTTGGAATAGTTTCATGGGAAAATATTTCTAAACTACCCAGAATTTTTCTAACACAAATTAACTACTGTAACCTCATTATAATTATTATATTAAATCCAATGCATATGTTATCAGGGAAAGTTTTAAATTGTAACAATATCACCAAAAGGAATTTCAAGGCATCCTTGTAACACTCTTCCATTCCTACTACATGTAAATGTATCAAATTTCAAAAACACTACAATGACACAAGTTTACTGAACCAATTATCCCATCTAGGACAAATGTTTATATTTTTCTGTAACCACCAACTTAAATAAAGTCCCCTCTTCAGAGAGCAGACCTGGTGACAACACCCTAAATCGTGCAAACAAAACAAAACCATAAACTACGACATTAAATTGCAGCTGATGTAAAGTTAAGCCACATCCAGAACACCAGCAGCCACTAGCTGCCTTGAAAGCCAGTCCAATCCTTCATAAAGTCCTGTACCACTTCGGGCATCACAACCCTGAATATACCAGCTACGGCCACAGCAGAGCTTGTGGAGACTCAACAGTTCTGTGATTTCTTCCACTGAAAGAGCACCTGCTACATCCTGCAAGAGAATCAGATACAAAAACTCAATTATTCTTCTATATTATGTTTGAAGCCATTTTTTTGGCTTAGACTGAAGCTACAGATCACATAAAAGCACTTCAAACACAAAAGACAAACCAAACAGTTAAACATTTATTATTTGTTATAATAAAAAACCCTGGTTGTTCAATCTACTAAGCATTCTTAACATCAGCACTTACATGATTAGTATTACACATAAGGAAAACATCTACATTTTAGGCTTTCCACATTAGCACTCCCTGCCCAGAGCAGAGGGTTCAGAAGGTTGGAATTTGACAGACAAACTGAGCAAAAGAGAGTAAAACCAAATCACAAGTACCTGTTTATTAGCAAAGATCAAGAGCAAGGCATCCCGCAATTCCTTCTCTGTTAATAATTTTGCAAGTTCGCTGTATGCTTCACTGACCCTGTCTCTGTGACTGCTATCAACAACAAACACCACCGCTATGAAAGAAGAGAAATGTTTTACACACATTCAAATATAAACTCTGCAAAATTAGCTTTCAACTTACACAATTCCTTTTTTCTAGAGGCTTTCTACGTGAAGTTTCTCAGCAGCATGCAACTTCAATTTTAAATCCAGGATAACTGAGAAATTCCTTACATACTTGTATATTTAAAACAAAAATCTAGAATTCATCCTAGAACAGGGGAAAAGGTTCTAATTTTTTTTTCTAGTCTAATATACAGGCCATGATATTTTAAATACTTAGGTCTAAAACCAGATTTACTATGTGTGGATTAAGTATCTCAGTTTAAACCATTTCTTGATCCATTTGTACTCCATTAACTCCCATATGACTGTTTCAGTTTCCTTTAATGGGCTGTAATATTCACAGGTTCAGCCAAATCAGCACAGCTTGCTTCAACTACAGACTACGCAATCCAGAGAAGACGGCCATGGATCCAACATAGCAGCATTAGATTTTACTATCCACAACAGAGTAACTAAGATGCCAGAACGACTGGAGAGACAAGGGGGCAGAGCTAGAGAACAGAATCTAAAATCAAGAGTTTTGCAACGAAAAACATTCCAACACCAAAACTAAATAAAATCTACTGCAGTTATGTACCAGGGTAACTGCTTAGCTTTCTCTCCAACATACAATTCCTCAAGGCAGACATGATTCCACACTACTTTACACAGTGTATTTTAAGAGGACAACAGAAATTTCAAAATACAATTCTTAAAAGTTTGAAAAGATGAATAATTTAAGATATTGAAGTTTGCATTTAAGGCTGAAATAATGCACAAAGCAGAGCATATGAGCTGGTGTCTGTAATTCTTAAGTATGTCAGATAATTGTGAGTGAATCAATCAAGAGGAACTTCCTTCTGCTGGAAAAAAACAATGGAGGATTTTCAAAAGGACAACATGAATTTTTAAGTTGGCATTTATATACATCAATGTTTTCAGAGTCAATAATCTAGTCTATAATCAGATATTATACTGCAATAGCAAGTCAGAAGTTACAGAACTTTGTAGAATTTTTTAAGTTGCTATCTAAAGGCTCCTAAAAGCTGAGTATTTTCAAGAGCTATTTATATTTCATATCTGGCAAGTACTGCTTCTCACTATGTAGACTTTGGAAAACTGCACCTTGTCTGTTGTCAGCTAGAACCAATTTAACAGAGATTCTAATTTTGTTTGGCTCCATGAACTGTCTGATGGATTTATGGAGAATGCACCTTTATCATGCAGTAGATACTATGACCAACTGGATTAAAATTTATTAGCTTATGAATCTAGCAGCTGTACTTTGCGCTAGATGAACAACTTTCTACTGTCATAAATTATTTCTATTAATAATCTTTCTGGCTCTGAAACACAAGCTAGAAGACAAAACGCAGTTTAAGAGTTATATCAGTATTACCTTGCGTATTGAGATAATAATGTTTCCACAAAGGCCTCAATTTGTGCTTTCCTCCTACATCCCAAATAGTAAATTTTAAATTCTTGTATTCTACTGTTTCAACGTTAAAACCTGGAATAAAAATATTTAAGTTTTACAGTCCTGCTCTGTATGAACATAAAATAACCAAAATCAGCAGATAAATCAAACACTCGGTAAAGTAATTACATTTAAATTGTAGCTACTAACCTATTGTTGGAATTGGCTGCATGAATTCATCTTGCTTTAACTTAAACAAAATAGTTGTTTTGCCAGCTCCATCTAATCCTAAAGTAACAACCCGAATTTCCATTTTTGGTCCAATATGTACCCTGTTGTCCTGGAAGAAACAGTATACATAAAACAACAGCAAATTTAGGAAATTCAATCTAGAAAACCCATATGTTTCAACACGTATCTTATCACCATTTCTAAGCCAATTAAATGGATGGTCTCCAAGAGTACAAGGCACAATGATCAGTCACTTCCAGCAATTACAGAAACAAAAATATCCCATAATCTCTGTAGTGTATCTGTAACTCCTACCTGAGTTACTACATGTCTTTTAGAAAGTCAGCCAGTTTCATGATAGTGTCTGTACTTGATGAAATTTCAAATTCTTTCATCATTGTTGGCTGAAACCATTGGAGGAATTGTTTGTAGCAATTAATTAGAATTCTCTGACAAGAGAACTCCTTTTTCCCCCCCTTTTTTAATGCCTCTACCTAGAGAACTACTTGTTTGCTGAAGGTTCCATAGTTGTATCTCTTCACCCCAAGCCTCTTCCAATCCTTTGCAACAGCAACATCATTAGCACTAAGCAGTAATCTGAAGTAGTAGAGAAAAACAAACAAAACACCCCAAGTCTTGCTTGGAGAAAAGAAATGAGAATCAACTTCCCTATTTGTAGTTTACACCAAGCTATTGTTAAGTATTGAAGGAGATGACACTGACAATGCCATCAAATGGCAAAGCATAAATTCTAAAATAAACACATAGGCTGAGATTAGTATGTATTCCTGAAACACAATTTGAAGTACTTAGAATTGCTATATTGATGAAACACCAGGGTTTCAATCACCAGAACTATCTGGCAGTATATTTGTTTTCTTGCAAAATCCAGACAGCAATGTGTCTACTCCATACAGCCTTTTATTTCCTCTTAAAGAAGAAATACTACTGAGTGCAAAAATGCTGCAATCTTTCCTGGTAAAAGACCAACACGTTGCTGACATGACAGGACATATAAACATGTATGTCACACGATTTGAGATATTTAACTATTTATCTATATATATACACACAGATACACACACAGGATCCATTATACATCTGGATATACTGTCATCCTGATCAGCAACTGGATTCTCCCTTCTGCCATGGCAGAAATAACATACTTTCAGAACAATCAATTAATCAATAATCAATTCAATGACCTTATGCTATCAAACTCCTGAAAGACAGCAAAAATACCTTGAGAAACTGCTTCCTAAAAATATTAAAATTTAAAATATAATTATGCAACTACCACAATGCAAAAGTCAGCAACACCATGACTGTAAGTGTAAGAGCCAGATCAAAGGTTCATCTCACCAGTATGCTGTCTGAAACCAGGCAAAGCTGGACATGAAAGTAAGGATTAGGGAAAGCACATAGTGGTAACTCTCCTAAATAATTGCCCTGTGCTTAATAGCTTGCAGCTCATGGATTTGCTGAGCCAATGGTGAAGCTTCTTCAGCTAGCAGATCTCGATGCATTATTCACCTATGAATTTGTCTGCTTGCTGCTTGAAATCTAAATGGGCCCAGACGGTCCTTATCATAGAACTCCACTGACTACATGTTCAGTGTGAAAAAAATGACTTTATTTGAATCTGTGAAAGAAACTTGTATAAGTTCAGCAGGTTCAGTGCTACTATTATTACTATTACTACAAGGCAGATGCTTCAAAACCAAAAGACCATTTGAGATTTGGACAATAAACATTAAGACTCAACTACTTTTTAATAAATTTCATCTAGGTGTTAGATATTTGGAATCAGAGCTGAAATTCAGTGACAGCACTACAACACATGTTATCAGAATGGGTTGTCTTCTTCTGGAAAAGAAAAACTTGTGGGCAGATTTTTGACAAGCACATGAACAGCAAAGGCGCAGAGAAAGAGAAAAACCAAAAAGAAGTATGCAGAAGGCTCTGACAAGTCTAAAAAATGCCATGTCTACAGCACTCTTCTCACACTGAAACCTCAATTCTGGTTTTATCCAAAATTTCTGTCAATGAATCCCCCAGTTCTTCTCTGCACCTGAAAGGAAAGAGGAAGGAAAAGCAGCAGCTCTGAACAGAGCTGCTCAGTTTACAGGTTTCTTGCAGGAAGCAGCAGCTGGCTATGAGCAGAGCTTGCTGACCGTGAGCGAGCCTGGCAATCTTCTCAGAGCTCCACCAGAAGCACTGGTGACCTCAACAGCTCCCATGGCTGGAGGGCAGTCATGTACATTCAAGTACAACTTAAATCATCAGGGAAATGAAGAAGATGAGTGACACCATCAAATTTAGCCATCCTGTTGCAGTTTGCTTTCTCTAAGGTTTAGAATGAAAATAGGTTGTTGTCAGTATGTTTGTATTCTCTCAGAAGGAATCAAAGTGTGTGATGGATACCAAATTTCCATGTTTTGCACAAGTAGCTCTGTTGTTTCAAAAAAAACATTGCAAGAAAAGTTGCTATTCAGAAAACAATGTGTAGCACCTGCAATATGAGTCAGTAATAATTGACTATTCATGATCACAGCTAGAAATTGACATGAAAGAAGCTTCTCCTTGTCAATTGTATCAGCACCTTTAATTAAAATGTTACTTTCATGGCTCCCACTGTTTTTGTGAAAAATTACACTTGCTTTAGCACCTTTGAAATTCAGAAATTAACCTTCAGAAGACTTCATAAAAAATACAATTTTTTACAGGAGAAAACCAAGTCTTCTGGGTCCCCCAAGCCTATTTCAGGCCTCCTGTAACACCTTAGCTGGCTCCTATCATTCTCCTTCCAAATGCTCAGAAATTCACGACCAAAATTTTCCAAGTCAGATTAATAGCTCCTAAAGCCAAAACCAGACATTCAAAATGCCCCTCTGACTCAGCAATTCTTCATCTGTAAAATGTGATTACTGCTCCATTCATGGAATAATGCAGGTTTGCAGAAGAGGTTTCCCTGGCCCTACCAGCTCTGGTCTCTGCTGAATATGAAAGAGACAGGCAGAAGTGAAGATGTTGCATTAACATGGAAATTCAAATATACAGAATTTACAAAATAAATTATTTTGAAGAAATTTAATTTCTTAAGTCAGCAAGAACTGACACCCATGAAAGCATTAATTTCCTTACAGTAAATGCTTCAACAGCTACAGTTAAATCCTCATTTTTGTCTCATCAACAATAGATCCTCTTCCTCTTTCACTCATTCAGAACCAAAAAATCCCATACATCAAAGTACTTCTTGCTCCTTGAGTGCCAAACTTATTTACTTTCCTACGAGGAAAGTATAATAAATAATAAATACCATATGAACACACCAAATAGAAGTACTATTATCAAACTTCGAAGAACTTCATCCTTTTCAAAGAAAGTGGAAAATGAAATTATATTGAAGTGATAAAACCCAAACCCACTTGGAAGATGAACCATGTGTAATATCAGTGAATACAATGCAACTCTAAAACAAATGAGTGTTTAATGAACTGAAAGAAAAGTATTTTTTTAACATTATAAACTGAAGTTATAATAGTAGTATTGCATTTAAAAGAGGTGAGCAATTTTCAGGAATAATCAGACATGTTTCCAAAGAAAGGTGTTTCTGGAACTCACAAATGCCATCTAACATATTAAAAAGAAAACAGCTTATGTTCAAACGAAGTTCCTGACGTGGTCAACGTCAAATGAACACTTCTCACCCTAATTATAACAGCACAGTGGTTTGTTACTCAAATACCAGATTGCATTCATCACGTGATAAGACACTGTTGCTCTAACTGATTGCCTCAACTTGTTGCAACAAATACAGCATCATAATGTACATATATTATTCCTGCTTTATCTTGAATTAGATTTGGGACTTCATAAAGTGGATAGCTGTACTTCCATGAGATTAAGAATACCTTTGTAAAAGTGACAGGTATACTAGCATCCAGCTGTACATGATCTGCAAGTTCTGTAAACTGCTGCTGCTGTTTCTGTAATGTCTCTAGCAATCTTGTAATTTCCTGTTTGGCCAACACTACTCGGCAGTCATCCTAAACAGACAAAGAAAACAAAAGCATGCTTTTCCTTTAGTAATTTACTTAAAAAGCCCCAAATACAATATAAATACGATTGCTAGAAAGTAGGCATTTTAAATAGAAATACTCTACTTCAACAGTAGAGTATTTGTAAACTAACATTTACAAAACAGATTTATTCAAAATTGCAATACAAATATGAATATATTAACACTAATAGGTACTAAATAGTTCTGCAGGTTAAAAAAAAAACCCAACAAACTTTCTTTATGAGCCACCTAGGAGTATTATAAATTATAAGAAACAATAACAATGTAACATATAAAGATGATTTATATTTTCATATATCATTCCACCAGAGAGAATACAGCAACTTCTTTGCAGCATACAGCAACACACTTAACAGGACTATATTAGTATCCACCCATTCATGATCAGAACATTTGTATAGTTAAATCTGACTAAGCAACCAAACACAAGCTCTAAACAAAACTGGAAAAAAAAAAAAGTACAAGTAACACATTGATGAAATAGTTTCTCACACTCAGCTTACTATTTGCTACACATACTACTCACTTTTTCCTATTGTTAAACTGAATGAACAAGGGATCAATCAGATACTTTCATACAGCCACTTTCTTCATACATTTAAGACGTTGAATTACCCATGTTACAAGTGCTACTGAAAGCAATTTAATCCTAAAACATATTTTCCTACCAGCCATGTATGACAACTACCTTCAAACATTTATACTTGTAATTGCAACTGTAAGATCCTTCTGATAAATTCTGTAGATTTTTTTTCACTTCAGTCTTGTCTTGCCTTCCCACTAACTTCACAAATACCAGAAATTACTCCAGAAAAGTCATGCCACAGTGTTTCCAGCAACTGGAGGACTCTACACTTTTGTACTGATTATCTTTGTCTACCACTCCCTTATAATGAATACTTCAATCTCATATCATGGTTGTTCTAATATTACAGGAAAATAATGCAGAGTACCGTCTAACCTCTTTTGTGGCAGTCTAAACTTAATTTGTAATTTCATGTATTTTGCCATATGCTATAGCTCACTTGCCAGCCTACCTGCTGCAAAGTCTTTTCACAGTGAAGGCAAGCTGTTGAAACCTGTGACAGGAGAATGGTCATGTCTTCTTGCTGTTGCCTGAGCCAAATCAGCTTCTCTCTCACATGAGCATCGACAACACTAAGAGCCATTTCCTCCTGACGACAAAGGGTTTCATGAAGATCAGAAAAATAGGCTCGAACACAGGAGCGAGCATTCTCTGCAGTTCCTGGTACCTAGAGTGTGGCAGCAAGGAGATCATCCAAAAGATTAAGGACACCAGTTGATTCCAGCAGCACATTTTAAATTTTATTCTAGATTCAAATTTATTTTCACATCTGTTTGGTTACATCACAAGTTAAGTCCCAGTTAGGGCTGATAAGACTTTCTGTATAATAATCCTTCAAGAAGTTATTTCTATAATCAAGCAGCTCATTTTCATGTACAGACACCGTACTAAAAATGACCAGGGAAAAAAGCCTCAGTAGTATCATACCACCTGAGAACATACACAGTCTATACACTAGCAGTTATACAAGTTTTCTCCCTGCCTCTGTATTTTCATGTAGCCTAAAAACATTGCAACACACAAGTTCCCATCTATCTGCTGACTTAAGCCTCAATACTGACTTGCTAGGTAAAAGAACTTAAAGTCTTGTCCTGTAAAACCTGTGCATAATTTTCAAAGAAATTCCTTATCCTGGTTATTACAGAAAAGCAAATAATCTGTGCACATGGGGGGAATAAAAATTTTTAAAAAGCATACATGTTCAGTATGGGCCATTCCAACTCCATCTTCAACTATTTGTTCTCCTCCTTCTATATGCTGAACAATTCCAACTAATTTTCTGGAATAATCTGAGATTTCTTCTGTGAAAGTTCTTATACAGTGAGCCATGTCTAAAATGGATGCACGAATCTGGTTCGCTTCTGGTTCCAAGACAGAATGCTATTAAGTAAAAGCAACAGATTAAATATCAATCACAACTACCTTCCTTAATAATCTTTTCTATTGTACTACATATTTAACATACGTGTGCAAGTATATGGGCATATATTTACACATATATACGTAGGAAAGCCAAGTAAGAACTTAAAACCATCTTGCAATTTAAAAATATAATCAGGACTTACAGATCATGCAAAAAATAACTCAGACATCTAGCAATTACACAAGTAAACAAAAACGTGCCTGTTCATCACAATTTATCATTAAAAAAGAAGGATGGTTAGATGGCACCACTGATGTGTACATAGTGTCTGCATTATGAAAACAGCTTTTAAAATTGGTGGCTCAATGTTATGAGAAGTTCAGAAAAGCAGCAGATAAAGGGACTGTCCTTCTTCATATGTATATACACATATTAGTAACTCGTTGAGTTCTTAGAATTTTTTTTCTTTATTTTACCATGGCAACTAACTGACACGAAAGGAAAATGAAAGAATGGGATGAAGACACCTTAAGAGTCTATCCTCCTTTCTTGACAACCTTTTGTATTTTAACTGGATAAATAATTATGCAAACCACCCCATGGCATGACTAGAAATTAATTACTAGCAGTACCTTATGACCTTGATGTTTCCCATACTCTTTGCAGACACAACACATGAGAGGACTCGTCTGACAGCCCTCTTCTAAACAGACAAACTCAATGGCATGCACTTGGTGCTGGGAGCACATCGTCTTCTCGTGAGGCTTATCAGCAAGAGGCACACGCCTGTGCTTCGCTAGGGTCTTAGTAGAGTGAGTGAGCTGGGAACAGTCTGCACACAGGTGAGTGGCACAAACAGTGCAATACACAGATGCAACATGGGCTTCATCTTCATCGCAACGAATGATACTCTAACAACAAAAGAACAGGCAAAACTGAAGTGGTTAACACTTAATCCCAATAACAGAGGAGAAATCAGACTTGTCAACAATATAAGCTTTCTTTAAAAGTTATACACTACTAAATATTTGGACTACTTTGAAACCTGACTTTAAGTTTTCAATAAATTTTTAAAAAACAAAAGTTCCAAGTGTTCAGTGATTTTATAAATTCAAGCTTCAGTTCAAGTAAAGGTTTGGTGGAGAAAATAAATTTGGCTCCAGGAATTTCCTCCAAAGCAGTCATTACAGAACAGAGACTTGGTTACAGAAAAACAAAACACCAATGGTCAAATAAGTACTTAGGAAAGTTATCTACATCTAGAATGGTACTGCAAGATATTTTGCACACCAGCTGTTAATAGTGAAATGATAAAAACAGCTAGTTTTGGTAATGAAGTACTACATGATGTAATAAAATGACTATAAAAGGCAACTACTGATTAGAAGAGCTGAAGTCTTTAGGAAGAATGCCTAAGGAGGTTTAGAGAACTGCTTATATCACTATAACTAAACTATCAAAATGAGTAACGTTTTCTAAAAATTCTAAAGGCATTAAAAAGGGGGAAAATAGTATGCATACTTATTAATACCTGTTTATTTTCTGCTTTACTCAAGTACAAATTAGCATTTAATTATGAAGCAATTAACTGAAGCCTTAATTCTAGATACTAGAAGAAAAGCACAGTATTATTGGTGAAATTACATCTGGCAAAGAACTGATTTTCAATCTTTTTCCTATTTAGAGATACCTTATAACAAATGTAAAACATTTTTTTCTTTTGTTTTTTGTTTAAAACTCAGTACCTCTCCAGACAGACCAATGCCTTCTTCAGCTGTCCCATATTGCCCAACAGGTCCATTCTGCAACCGTTCCAAGAGTTCCAATAAAGCAAAGTTCTTTTTCAATCCCCAGACACCAGAATCTCCTATTTTTGACAAAGAGTGAAACAAAGGGGAGAAGAGGAAGAAAAATCTCAAGCACATATCATTTCGAGAAATTCCACATACAGTTGAGATTCTGACAGACATTAAGAGCACATCAACTACATTAATATTAACAAAGTGAGATACAACTAGCATTTTTTCTGCAAGCTCACACCATCCTCTTCCTTCAATCATTGAGCTACTTAATATTTATGCAGATTTTCCCTACTTAGAAGATGCCAAGATCATAAAAAATTTACAGAAAGTCAGCACAAACACTTGTTAAATAATCTGCAATAGCTAACAACTAAAGAATACAAGGAACACACAAACACTGTGTACCATAAAAATTATTATTTTCAGAAGTATATTGAACATTTCTACTGTACTAATGGTAGCTGTGAAAATGTCCTACTGACAAACTTTATTCCCTGAAGCACAAGATGCAACACCTATTGCAGACCTCATTCCTGTAAAACCTAAGTAAGAGTTAAAACAACATTCAGAAAGAAAATCCAAGGTGCCACACTATTTGATAAAGAGAAAGATCACTCCCTAGAGCAAAGCAGAAGTTGATGTCTGCTCCTGTATGATCCTAATTTTGTAGAAGTTAACATGAAGCAATGAGACAAGAAGCAAAATCAGAACTGCATCCCAATAACTGCTGCTAAATAGCTTCTGTATAGGTGGCATAGCATATGAGAATCTTAGTGGTTGCTTCCACAAGGAATCCCTTGACTTCTTTTTAGCATAATTGCCATAAATTTAATGACATTTTCTCTGTTGCAAGGAAAAGGTGGCTCAAGAGATCAAGCATCATCTTTGAGCACTGCATCATTACTATTTAGCCATAACAAAATCACAAAATTACTGAGCTTGGGAGGGTCCTCTTGACATCACTTTGCCAAGGTCACCTAGAGCTGGTTGCCCAGAACCACATTCAGACATCTTTTGAAGATCTCCAAGGAGTGAGATGCTATTACCTCTCTGGGCAACCTGTGGCACAGCTTGGTTACTCTTACAGTCAGAACTGCTTCCTTATATGCAGACAAAGCTCATGTGTTTCAGTTTGTGCACACTATCCACCAGCTATCTACATAAACTCATGGAAACAGTATTCCCACATTTTCCCAGTGAGCCCAGACTTCTTGAATTGTGCAGTTGTCCCATGTTGTTTCCAAACTCCTAAATTATGCTGCCCTGTGGCAGTCTGCTAAGTGTATGTGCTCTTCATCCTTCTGGAATTCAGTGAAATCTCACTGATACTTTACAGACATTAAGTCTTACTTCTTCAATATGGAGATTTATCAAACACTCCACAGATTCTGATTTATTGTTAGAGTGAAACTGCAGGTCTAAATGACCAGACAGACAGCAACTACACAGTTATGAGAAATATCCAGTTGGTAATCACACTGGATACCTCATTGCTTTATGTAGCTTCCAGTTTAACTTCATGAAACTTTCTTCTCTAGTCCATCTTCCTCACAGTTTAAACTATAGACCGTAATACTCTATTTTTAATTTGGCCACTGAGAAGTTACGTGCCTCACAGATTAAAGGCAATAAGTGGATGATACTGTTTTCCTAGAGTGATCAATGGGAGCATTTTTAAACTATTTTATCCTCCACCACCCTCAATGGGTATGAAACAACACTGATAACCTGTTTAGAAAAACATGCTTACCATTACAGACCATGCATTTGCTGCTTCCAGAAATTGGCCTATGGAAGCACAGGCTGGTAACTCTGAAGTTAGGTACAAAGCAAAGTGCTTTAAAAAGTCAGTGTTTTTAAAGTCAGTGATCTCTGCAGGTATCAGCGCCATGGTGGAAGCCTTCTCTGCTACAGAGAAGCATTGCATTGCCAACACCCAATCTAAGATCAGTGCACCCCACAAAATCAATTGCAAACAAAACGTTTCAACTTTTATTTACCACAGATCTTGAGGGAGTTTACAGAAGGTATGTTCTGTCCCTCCACAGTTACACTAAGTACCAGCAAAGTCATCTGCATTGATACATTCGGACTTCTGAGCTTAGTAATTTTTTAGTTCGAGCACTCCTAGCAAGATCACTGTTTTTTTCATAACACAGAGCAAGGAAGAATCATCTCTTACTACGAGTTGAAGAAATACAGAGCACTGTACGCACTTTTAGAATTTAATTTACATCAAATCAGTTTGTAAACAGTGTCTGGATTTGCTAAATATGTATCTAGACAAAGTCTCAGAAAACAAAGCACTGAAAGTTGCTACATGGTTTCATTCTAGGGTGTTTAGCACTTTCCCACAGCAAAATGACTTTGCACAACCTTCAGCTTCTACAGCATACAAAATACTCACATTAACAACACACCAGTATAATGACTGCTGATACTAACACGGACCTCCTGTTTTCAGATTAGCCACTAATCCATATAGCTGTTAATAGCCCAGCATAAATGGATGTACATGCACCAAAAGGGTAAACCTACTTATGTAACAGATTATAGCTCCTAGTATTTAAGCAAACATTGTCTTAGCCTTTAGGCAAACACTGGGTAAGGCTGAGAGAGGAAGAAGCTATTCAATCACTACAGGGTTTCTTACAAAAGTCTTTTCTTTCACAGGTTTTAATGTTTCTTAAAAAAACCCTGGGCACTAAGAAGTACTCTTAGTTTGCAATCTTGTATCTGATTTTAATCACGTTAGTTCTGCTTCATGTCTAGCAGTGAAGTGAAAGTCAAAACTGAACTAATTTACTGAATTGTAACCAACAAGATCAAAAAAAAATAAGTCTGTAGCTAGTCTATATTTCTTTTCTGTTTCATAACTCTAAGTTGTCATGAGAAACAAAGTTACACTGCTCTTACATTCTTTCTGTTATGTATCATGACATTTTCTAATACAAGTACTAGCAATTGTGTAACGTATCTATCCTGGTCACAGGTAAGAACAAGCAAAGCTTACATGCTAACTTTTAATCTACTAAAACAGAATTTATAACCACCAAGCATCCTATAAAACATAAAATCACGTAATAATCTTCAGTTGAAAGGGACCTACAAGGCTGAGTCCAACTCCTAGCCCTGCACAGGCCAGTCTCAATAACCACACTGTGTGCACAAGAGCATCCCCCAAACACTTCTTGAACCCTGGCAGGATTAGTGCCATGACCATTTTCCAGGGGGGCCTCTTCCAGTGCTCAACCACCCTTTGGGTGAAAAACCTTTTTCTAATATCCAACCTAAACCTCCCCTGACACATTTTCAGGCCATTCCCTCAGGTCCTGTCACAGCTCACCAGAGATAACAAATCAGTGTCT